>JAXIVJ010018273.1:0-23737 GCA_036785665.1 Chirona hameri | reverse complement strand
GTTATGAGTTTTATACAGCTTTTGTCCCTTCTAAGTGTACCAAATTGGACAAAAACCGACAAAAACCGTTGCCGACAAGCCTCTGCTCCGAAACTATTGGCCCGATCTGGGCGATATCTTCACCATTCGATTCGGCGTGGTGGCCCATATTGGTCCCATAGTTTGGGAGCATGGGCTCGCCTGGAACGGTTTTTGGCGGTTTTGGTCCAATTCGGTCATCGAACTGCATAAAACTCAAAACGGCACCGTTTACGACCACGGCGGATCGAATAGGGAAGAGATCGCCCAGATCGGCGGTCCCATAGTTTCGGAGCATGGGCTCGTCAGCAACGGTTTGTGGCGGGTTTGGTCCAATTTGGTCCACTTAGAGTGGACCAAACTGTATACAACTCAAAACAGCACCGTTTCCGACCACGCCGGATCGAATGGTTAAGCTATCGCCCAGATTGGCCCAATGGGTTCGGAGCATGGGCTCGTCGGCAAATTGGTACTAAAGGTTTTGGTCCAATTTTGTCCACTTAGGGTTGACTGAAATGGACAAAACTCAAAGCGGCATCGTTTCAGACCACTTCTAATCGAATGGTGAAAAAAATCACTCAGATCCGTTTGGTAGTTTCGGAGCATGGGCTCGTCTGCTAATCTGGTCCGTTTTTTAGACCCTCACTGTAGCAATCGTCAGCAAACCGGCTTTACACGTAGTTGTAATCTCCAAGGTGACAAACCTAAATATTGTCCAGGAAAGGCATAATGTGACGTCACCAGCATAACGCCAATGGAGATCCACGAATAGTCACGATTTGTAGCACTTCCAGCTCGCTGTCTGGAAGTTTTACCTCAAGGGTTAAATAATACAATGGGTACTAACTAGCAGAACAAACGACATAGTTGAGAACAGTCTCCTTAAAGGGTTTTGGCAGTCAATATTTTCTGATCAAAAGACTGCTGAGGTCAGAGGTGTTCCTGATCTATGAGTGTGTAACGTCAAAGTCATCGTTACAACTCGTGTCTTACGATAAGATTATCTTGTAAAGAAGAAGGCTTGGCCAGCATCCAATAGTATCCATGCAATAGTTTTCAATTCCAAGGAGTCATAAAGACGGCATAATTACAGGCACCCTCTAGGTGGTATCAGTGTGCCAGAGTATGGGGGGCAGGGACAGTGACGTACCCAGGATTCACTCCAGGAGGGGGCATTTTTTATCAGGGGGCATAAGGGTACCCCACAAAAAAATTGTAATAGGACCCTGTGGGCCCTATTTCCAAAAGGACACATACAGCCAAGGGGGCACGTAAGAACCTTCAGGAGGGGGCAATTGCCCCGTCCCCCTTCCCCCTCCTCCCCTCCACTCCACTTGGGTACGCCTATGGGCAGGGGTAGCTCTGACAGGTCTAGCTTTAGTTCAGATCCTTGACATCAGGCCAGCATTCTGATTGGTGGCATCTATCAATGGGTTCATGACGTCACTGGTATAGGAAATCGTTAGTTGTATTAGAACAAACTATAAGATATAATCTATTGAGAGTTCATTTTTGATTTACTAATTGGTGCCGTAGTGCACGCGCCGTGTAATTTGCCAAGGCGTCATCTGCGGCCGAGTTATTTACCGGAGCGAATTTTGCATTTTCTGACTGGTATGATTTAGCAGAGTTCGTAAGTAGAGGCATAGAGTTGTTATTAAAATTAAGGACATCCTGATCCTTTCAATGCAGTGATATTGACGACAGGGTCCTAGGATTGTTTTGGTGCTCAAGCTGGGGTGCAGAGTAGAACATTGCTGGGTAAAAATAGGCATTGAGAGTGGAAAATTTAACCAAAAAGCATGTACTCAGCTTTATCAATACCCAATTACCTGCTCACCAAAAATAGTTATTACCTTTTGCTATTTCTTATCTGACTTTCTCTCCACAGGCTGAGGCTGTCCCTTTAATTACATTCATACATCAGTATTGGGTTGGAACTATCCAATATGTTACAATAAGGAGTGGAAAATTCACAATTAAACTTGGGAAAAGAGTGGACGGTCAAACTGGCGATAATCCCACATCGTTTTTGATGTTGCAAAACTTAACTATTTTGTCACTACACATCTTTCAGGACACTATTTATATTATGTACCTGTTATGTTATTAAGAATGTATCTCACCTAACAATGTTGGAACTTCTATCTTACCTAACAATGTTGGAATGAAAATCTTTCCAGAGAAAATCTTTTCCACACAATTTCCAAATGATAGAACACTATGATGGCAGGACCTGCTGGATGAGTTATTTTCTGAGGCAACCATGCTCCCAATAATTTTTCCCACTGTTCCATTAGAGGGAATTTTTCACCTTTGTATTGGTTTTGAACTGAGATAGCCATTATCTTTGGCCATTATTGAAATGTCTAAATTATTAAGGTAATTTTCCCCATAACTTATCCGTTTTCAAGCAATTGAATTTCTAATTTGCAAAATGGGGTCTAGGCTAGTGCAGTCTCTGATTGGCTGACAGCCACTTCAAGATTGTTGGTCCTGGAGGTCAGACAACCTGTATTTCTTGAACCTTGGCGAGTATAATGTAAACAACGGCCAATGTCATGTGATAGGTTGCAGTCCATGTTGAAGTTTTTCGCATTGTTTGAACTTTGAAGTCTCAGTTATGGATTTATTTATTTTTAAAAACATTGCGCTATCACTGCCTCACACTCGTCATTGTGTTCTGTGTGGGAGAAGACACAGTTCCACAATTTTTGTATTTAAGTCGCCAGAATTGTCTTTAAACAATTGTGCCATATTTTGGCAGCGTAAAGGTTTTCTCTATAGCTCTCTATAGCTCAATAATTATATCATCCCAAATTGCAAAAATTGAATTTGTATAAAGTTAGTGACTTTTAGAGAGAGAAAAATCAACATCGTTTTCAGCAGCACTTATTTCATATTTTTGACTACAACCAGTGTATATTTGACAATTTTCATTAAGGTGAAAAATTCCCTTTAAAGGGAAATATTGGCCTTTTTATTTGATTTTCTGCATTATCTTATGCAGCATGTATGGTATTAAATTGAGCGAGTGTCAATTTGAAAGTAAAATAACTTTTATATGTTGAAAATTTAATTTTGGGAAATAAAATAAATACATATACTTTTTCAGGGTTCATGATGGTGTTTTCCCCCACTATTGGGACTGGGAGTGTGACATATCTGCCGCTTTTGTTTCAATTTGTTGAACATTGAAGTGACAATAACTTAGATAGTTTCTAACCAAACTTTCTGAGCCCAGCAGCACAACTTCTTTCTACTGGCTTATATGACATAGAGTGCTGCTTGACCTAAACTGAGCTGGCTGGGCCAAATATATATTTATAACTATGGAAGGTCAAAACAAACAGTATGGAAAGACAATTAAACCATATAGTAAATACTAGGCTGAGTTTCTTTTTGGGAGAGTGACACTTCCAAAGACTGTAGTATCTGTACATTGAGCATCACGTCTGTATGGGGCAGTGCTGACACCTTAGTTCAAGTGACCATGCCGGTTGAGCAAGGGATTTGTCATTTATTGGTGTGTGTGGGGTGGTGGGGGTAGGTATTTTCCAATGGCGAATGTATTTCAGCCACACAATAGATAAGATCATCTGTTTGCATCAAGGGAGATAATTATATAGTTTTGTGTAAAAGAACAGGCATGTTAACTATGATCAAAGGCGTAGGCAAGGGGGGCGGGGCAAGGGGACCATGTCCCCCCCCCCCCCTGGAGGCCAGGCGGGCCCTCTGGCGACCGAGCGAGACCCCCTGGGGCCGAAAGCCCCAGTGTTTTTGATGGTGTCAGGCGCCCGCAAAACGCCTTACGTCGCATAAAAGAACGCCCACAAACCGATAAAAAATATAACTAATACATAACAGCACTTGCTTGTATGATAAAGGCATGTATATGTAAATACATAGACAAGGGCCCCAGCCAGTGTGAATAGGGCTCTACCAGTTTTTAAAGGGCCCTACCGATCTGCAGAGGGCCCCCTGTCGGCATTAAGAGGGCCCTGCCGATCTGGAGAGGGTCCCTGCCGATCCGGTGAGGGCCCTCTGCCGGTCTTTATAGGGCCCTGCCGATCGTAGATCGCCCTGCCAATCTGTAGAGGGCCTCTGTCGGCATTTAGAGGGCCCTGCCGACCTGTAGAGGGCCGCTTCCAGGCTTTAGAGGCCCTGTCGATCTGCAGAGTGTCCCAGCCAATCTGTAGAGGGCTCTCTGCTGACCTTTAGAGGGCCCTGCCATATGTAGAGGGGCCTCTGCCCGCCTTTAAAGGGCCCTTCCAGCATGCAGAGGGCCAGCCTGCCGGTCTTTGGAGGGCCCTGCCGATCTGTAGATCGCCCTGCCAACCTGTGGAGGGCCTCTTCCGGCATTTAGAGGGCCCTGCCGACCTATAGAGGGCCCTCTTCCAGCCTTTAGGGGCCCTGTCTATCTCCAGAGTGCCCCAGCCAATCTATAGAGGGCCCTTTGCCGGCCTTTAGAGGGCCCTGCCGGCCTTAAGAGGGCCCTGTCGGCCTTTAGAGGGCCCTGCTTATCTGTAGATCGCCTTGCCAATCTGCAGAGGGCCTCTACCGGCAGGGGGCCTGCCCAGGCACATAGACAAGGGGGGGGCTGACCCCTGGTTAAAAGGGCCCCTGTGCAGGTCAGAGGGGCCCCTGACCAGACCAAAAGGGTCCCTAGGTGGGTCAGAAGGGCCCCTGAACATGCCGAAGGGGCCCCTAGTCAGCACGGAGGTGCCCCAGGGCAGGTCGGAGGGCCCTCGGGGCATGTCGCAAGAGGACAAAGCAGCCAGTGCAGTCCCTTTCCAGGTCGAAAGGGCCCCTTCGAAGGCCCCCTGGAGAGACCAGAGGGCTCCTGGCAAGTTCAAATGGCCCCTGAACAGATCAGAGGGGCCCCTGAACAGATCAGAGGGGCCCCTGATTAGACCAAAAGGACCCCTGGGCGGGTAAGAAGGGCTCCTGAACATGTCGAATTGGCCCCTAGCCAGCACGGAGGGGCCCCAGGGCAGGTCGGAGGGCCTCTTGAGCATGTCGGCAGGGCGACAAAGCAGCCAGCGCAGTCTGACCAGTAGAGTCGCTGGGCAGATCGGAGGGGCTCCTGGGTAAGTCAGAGAGGGTCCTGGCTAGACCGAAAGGGTCCCTGGGCCGGTCGGAAGGGCCCTTGAACATGCCGGATGAGTTCCTAGCTAGACTGGAGGGGCCCCTGGGCAGGTCGGAGGGGTCCCTGAGCAGCCTTGGAATTTAGGCCATTTTCTGGACTTTTTGGGTCCAAAGAATTTTGCTCTCTTCATATTTGTTCAGTAAATTTGCTCTCTTTTCGCCTCATCTTACCGACATTGTAGTTAAAATATAATTCAATTTTCCTCGCAAGGATTTAATATCTATTACAAATCAGGATTTTTTACTTTCCAAGCAAAATATTTAAAACAAAAATGAAAATCTTAACTTGCCTGACAATACAAATTTACTCTCCACCTATGGATTTTTACTCTCCGGGACCAGGTCATGAAATGAAAAATCCAACACTCCCTGAGCATGTCGGCAGGGCGACAAAGCAGCCAGTGCAGTCCCTGGCCAGGTCGGAAGGACCTCTGAACAGGCCGGATGTGCCCCTTGACACACAGCAGGGGCTTCTTGGAAGGTCAGAGGAGTCCCTGGTCAGACCGGAAGGGCCAAAAGCATGTAGAGATCCCAGATGAAGCTTAAATACAAAGAGGACTTACTCCACAATACAAATATTAAAAGCGGAGCTTTCGGGTATATTGTAACACCCTTCGTCAGGGTGTTACAATATAACCGAAAGCTCTTCAATTTGTCTTGTAGAGTAAGCCCTCTTTGTATTTTATATATATCACCCACTCCACATCATGTCTTTTCGCTTTGTGGATCCCAGATGAGTCCCTGAACAGGTTGGAAGGACGTTGAAAAGGTCGAAGGGGCCCCTAGACGATCTGAAGGGACCCTGGGTCTTTCCACAGTAAGAATGATTTTCCAGGGAATAAAACTCAAAATTTTCGCACCGCTCCGCGGCGCAGTTGAACTACAAATTAAATTATATGCGGGTTAGAAGACAAAAATCGGCGCGTTTCTCGGCGTATTTATGTGTTATGTTGCTGCTTTCCTATATAATTGGGCAAAATAGTTCACTTTAGCCCTTTTTTCCGCACTTTTAAACGCACAATATAACATTTTTAGAGGTCTGCAGTCCGCACCATACGCAATGCGACGCATTGATGAGAAAGCATATCCAGGGCATAATACTAAAAAATTCGCGCCGCTCCGCGGTGCAATTTGTTTAAGAGTTCCAGGTCTTAAGCTTACAAAAATATTCCAAGTTGGTATAGCTGATTCCAAATTGGTGTCGCTGGCTCCAAAGTTAATATGGCAGTTTGCTAACTCCAGCTCCTAAAAGCAGCCTGATTATTGGTTCAACTTTTTTTGGAACGATTCAATCATGATTCATTTTGGAATCTGAATGATGCAATCACCGTTCGATTCATAGAGACAATTTTCAGAATTGATTCTTTCTAATTCAAAGAATCAGAACACATTTTAATCGATTCGCATTTGATTCAACATTTAAATATATGTGGTGAATGTATGTCAGATCAATACCAATGGAAGCATGCATATATATGATCACTAAAACATTGCTACAGCAATAATATTTCAGTATAAATGAATGTTGCCACTGGGACTGCACGTATTTGCACAATTTACCAGTTTACTTGAATGGTTAAGAATCGTTAAATCTTTTGATTCAATCAGCCTTGATTTGATGCGGATGTTGATTCAATCACGATTCATGAATCAAAAGATCTGGTGGTGAATCAATTATGTTTTGATTCAAGGAATTTTGATTGAACGATTCCAATCGATTCAATCAGTGTCGAATCAATAACCAGTCTGCCTAAAAAGTTGGTATGACCCATGCCATACCTGTCATACTTCATTTTCATCCGTTTTGTTTGACCCCTTCAACGCTTGGGAAGGGGCCCTTTCAACGCTCGGGAAGGGGCCCTTTCGAGGCGCCCCCCCCCCCTGGACGAAATCATGGCTACGTGCCTGGCCCTGCCTATCTGTACACGGCCCTCTTCCAGTCTTTATGGGCCCTGTCGATCTGCAGTGTCCCAGCCAATCTGTAGAGTGAGTGTATAGGCCGCTCTGCCGGCGTTTAGAGGGCCCTGCTGATCTGCAGATGGCTATCTGCCAGCCTTTAGAGGCCCCTGCCGATCTGTAGAGGGCCCTCTGCGTAAGACTCGAAGGAAGACCAGTGAAAGTTCTCATTGTTTTTCAGTGTATGCTAGTAACATCTGAGAGGAGTACAAGGCTTTGATAATGTAGGCTTTGACTTTGACTCGAACTCGGGCTGCCACTACCAGGAAAGGTCAGAAGCCCAGCGATCTCCCACTTAGCTACAGGTGCGGACATCGCTCGTTTCCGTACTATCGAAAGCTTTTTAATGTGTCATAATTCCTACCCCAGAATCCAGATCACTGCACAATAATTTAGATGCGGCGGAATTAATGTATTGTACTGCAATAGAAGTTGCTGTTAGGATAAATAAAGCTTGGATATTCTGATAACTCCTATATATTATGGCTTATCACACATATTACACCACAGGCCCCTCTGACTATTCCATTTACGATTTTCATCTACAAGAACTAAGTATTTAATGCATGGGTTTATCGTGATTTGTGTATCATTTAATACTATGTCAAGATCTTGTCACGTCACTGATCTTGAATAGATTTGGTAATTTGTCTTTGATGCATTCAGTGATAATATAATTACATGGAACAACTCGTTATTTTTTGAATTAATTAATTAATCTTTATTTGCAGCTCTTCAACATTTCTAGCTTGAATATAAATTGTAGTATATTATCAGCAAACAAGCAAAAGGTACCTATGTCTGTTGTATTGCTGATGTCATTAATATGGAGCATGAATAAAAGAGGACCCAAAATTGAACCCTGTGGGACGCCAATTTTCATCATTTGTTTCTTAGATGCACCCTCATTTTCATCGATTTTCATCTACAAGAACTAAGTATTTAATGCCATTGTATGCCTCTTATTAATATATAACTATTGTGTTGTAGAAACCTCTCGCATCACAATGCGGTGTATTCTTTTCAAGAGAATTGTTAAGCAAACTGTATCCAAAGCTTTCTGTAAATCAAGGTGGAGCATGTTATTTCGTTATTTTGTAGAGATTTTGTAAACTTCATCGTACATTTCACAATCGGCATGTACGCACTGTGTTGTTTCCTGAATCCGAATTGAAGATCCAGGATAATATTTGCATTAACCCGCGCCCCGCTGGAGGTGTCAAAATCTGCCCCCCCCCCTTCCCGGATTTTCTCAATTACTTGTAAACAATGATAGATCAAGGCCCTATAACCAGGTACAGACACGAACCATTTGACCTGGAACTCTGCGGACCGCCGGATGACGTCACTGGCGGTGCCCGGCCCCTTCGTCGGCGCCGCGCTCAAGCGCATGGCTATAACTCGTAAACGACAAAAGAAAATACTGCCCTATATAGGCATATTTTCGGAATCAGCGCATCGAGGAGGCCCTGTATGCAAAATTTGGGGCAAATCGAGACACTTCGGAATATCACACTGCCAGTGCGATATCTTATGCTGCTAATTTGACGAACGTCAGCCATCGAAACCCGCGCGCAACACGCCACCAACAGACTGTTCAATTTCAACTATGGCGCTATTGCTAGCTGAAATCTTGCAATTTGATTGGCGGAGCGCTCTGCCGCCAGTGACGTCAAATAACGTTTTGTGAGCACCGACGAGGCGACCTATATGGCGCTCAAACGGTGTCACTCCCTGTGATAGATATCGACGTCAATCCTTCAGTACCTTATGCTGCATCAATTCTACGTCTATCACAACATTTCAATGAAAATGATGGATTACTTTGGAGATAATGACGTTTTCATCACGTCATGTCATGTAATTTTTGGTGGAAAAACAATACATGCTTGAAAGATCGTAGAAATTCGAGTTTAGATGAAAAATGCAAATACAAAATGTTGAAAAAAGGAAATGACAAAATATAAAAAATAGCTATCTCAGATTTTTTTTAAACTCAAAAATGAAAAAAAACTTGTTTCTCGTTGTCGAAAACTTATTTGTCGTTTTACAACATACAATGTACTGTACTGTTTTAATGAGGTGGGCCCCCCTTGGCTACGAGGGCACCTCTGATCCCATTTGCCCCCCCCCCCCCCTGGGCGAAATCCTCCCTACCCGCCTGACTATGATGGGAAGATAACATAGCAGCTGGGTTGGGTACCTGAGTTGAGAGAAGGGAACTTGCATCAGCATGGTAATTACTGGGTCCACACTGCCATTTAAACACAAATATTGTGAACAATACTGTTATTTCCAATGTAACTTGGAAAGAAAGAAAGCAAAACCTACTTAAATAGGTTGAGCTATGCCCTAGAAATTATAATGCTTAAATTTATCTGGTACAAAACAAACTATCAGTTTGGCGCATTGGAGTTTTTGCCACTTTCTTTGCCACCAGGAGTTTATGTCAGCCGGTTTTAACCGGTCAAAACCAGTGGCAAAAACCTCTTTTTGCCACCCACTGCCAACGCTGCTGGTAATGCATTTGATCCGAAAGTTTAACGTGCTGCAGATAGATGGCGACACGGTCCTCCGGGGTCCAGGTCGGCCCCTCCCTCGCAGGTGCCAGCGGGCTTAATATAACTGTGCGGGCCAAACAGCGTCCATCATGCCAGCCTCGAACCCACTGCCACTGAGTTGTGAGCCGAGCGTCATTCCCATAGGCCACACGGGAGGACAAATTTGTACCCCCTACTTTAATAGATAATTATTTTCACAAAGTTCCTAGTCTTTTACATCTTGTTTTGAAGCACACAATGTCATAACAACATGTGCCACTTTCGAATTTGTGCACTTCTCGCAATCTATACTGAATATGTGAGTCTATGTTTTTCGAAATATATTGCTTTCGAAAAATTGCATTGTGGGGGTATGTCCTTGATAATGTAGCCAAATCGATGTCATATTCAACATGCTCAGGTACCACCTTATCAGCACAATTGCAGTGATTTGGCAAGGTGCCTTTAAGGTCAGGTGACGTCAGAGGACGGTGCGGACCGTTTCACTGTCCAGGTATTCGGGCACAGAAACTTTCTTCTAAGTTTTGCCGGCCACCAGGAATTGCGCGATCGGATGACAGGGTCAGGGCCTGCGCAACAAACTCTGCTTAGTGCAGGACCTCACCTAGGAAATGCATGCTAGGAAATTCATCCTTGAAGTTCATCCATTCAAAGAGTTGGACTAAATTTAAAACAAATAGGCACATGAAAGCCATGTTCAGAGCGCGTGTCATCTGTGGCTGTGGATGTGCAGCCACTGACAGGATCCTCTGACACCCCAGGTCATCACCCACACACACACCATGAGGCGACATCCAGACGTGGTTCAACAGCTTGCCGCGGTTCACACGGCTCTGGTTCGGCCCTGACCGTGCTGTTCACACTGGTCGGCCGCTTCGGGACTGATCTCCGCCTACTACCTGGGCTCTGTTGTATGAACCGCTCTTCAAACAGCCTTCAGGTGAGACAGTGAAATCACTCATCAGTCATCAATTGTGTGCTCTGCTACTGACTGAAGGCGTTCTCAGCCAGCATACAACACTGTGTGCTGTTATGCAGGGGAAAATCATCATTCATTCATCATTCATCATGCATTCATCATTCGTCCATCATTCATCATGCATCATGCATTCATCATTCGTCCATCATTCATTCATCATTCATTCATCATTCATTCATTCATCATTCATTCATTCATCATTCCTCATCATCATTCGCTCACCATTTCATTCATCATTCATCATTCATTCATCATTCATTCATTCATTCATCATTCATTCATCATTTCATTCATCATTCATTCATCATTCATTCATCATTCATTCATCATTCATTCATCATTCATTCATCATTCATTCATCATTCATTCATCATTCATTCATCATTCATTCATCATTCATTCATCATTCATTCATCATTCATTCATCATTCATTCATCATGCATGCATCATGCATGCATCATGCATTCATCATTCATTCATCATTCATTCATCATTCATTCATCATTCATTCATCATTCATTCATCATTCATTCATCATTCATTCATCATTCATCATTCATCATTCATTCATCATTCATTCATCATTCATCATTCATTCATCATGCATTCAATCATGCATTCATCATGCATTCATCATGCATTCATCATGCCATTCATCATGCATTCATCATGCATTCATCATGCATTCATCATGCATTCATCATGCATTCATCATGCAATCATCATGCATTCATCATGCATTCATCATGCATTTCATCATGCATTCATCATGCATCATCATGCATTCATCATGCATTCCTCATGCATTCATCATGCAATTCATCATGCATTCATCATGCATTCATCATGCATTCATCATGCATTCATCATGCATTCATCATGCATTCATCATGCATTCATCATGCATTCATCATGCATTCATATGCATTCATCATGCATTCAGCATTCATTCATCATTCATTCATCATTCATTCATCATTCATTCATCATTCATTCATCATTCATCATTCATTCATCATTCATCATTCATTCATTCATCATTCATTCATCATTCATTCATCATTCATTCATCATTCATTCATCATTCATTCATCATTCATTCATTCATCATTCATTCATCATTCATGCATCATTCATTCATCATTTATTCATAATTCATCATTCATTCATCATTCATTCATCATTCATTCATCATTCATTCATCATTCATTCATCACATTTATTCATAATTCATCATTCATTCATCATTCATTCATCATTCATTAATCATTCATTCATTCATTCATCATTCATTCATCATTCATTCATCATTCATTCATCATTTCATTCATCATTCATTCATTCACCATTCATTCATTCACCATTCATCCATTCACCATTCATTCATTCACCATTCATTCATTCACCATTCATTCATTCATCATTCATTCACCATTCATTCATTCATAATTCATTCATTCACCATTCATTCATCATTCATTCATCATTCATTCATCATTCATTCATCATTCATAATTCATTCATTCATCATTCATCATTCATTCATCATTCATTCATCAATTCTTTCATCATTCATTCATCATTCATTCATCATTCATTCATCATTCATTCATCATTCATTCATCATTCATTCATCATTCATTCATCATTCATTCATCATTCATTCATCATTCATTCATCATTCATTCATCATTCATATCATATATTATCATCATTCATTCATCATTCATTCATCATTCATTCATCATTCATTCATCATTCATTCATCATTCATTCATCATTTATTCATCATGCATTCATCATGCATTCATCATGCATTCATCATGCATTCATCATGCATTCATCATGCATTCATCATGCATTCATCATGCATTCATCATGCATTCATCATGCATTCATCATGCATTCATCATGCATTCATCATGCATTCATCATGCATTCATCATGCATTCATCATGCATTCATCCATGCATTCATCATGCATTCATCATGCATTCATCATGCATTCATCATGCAATTCATCATGCATTTCATCATGCATTCCATCATGCATTCATCATGCATTCATCATGCATTCATCATTGCATTCATAATGCATTCATCATGCATTCATCATGCATTCATCATGCATCCCATCATGCATCCATCATCATTCATTCTTCATTCATCATTCATTCATCATTCATCATCATCATTCATGATTAATTCATCATTCATACATCATTCATTCATCATTCATTCATTCATCATTCATTCAATCAATCGTGTGTTTCAATGACACGTTTCGTGTCTCACTACGTAAAAGCATTTGACTCTTGACAGACTGGAGCTCCGGTAGACTTAAGATTCAGACTCTTGACTATGACGAAGTTTTTTTTCCTCGTAATGTGTTGATGAAATCAGTACTCATGTGACAGCATCTGATTTTGCCGACAGATATGGCGGCCCTTGTGACGGCCCTGTTCTGGTACCCGCTCAGTCCGCAGACGGGTGGTTCCACTTCCTCATCAACCTCTACTTCCTCTTACAACTACTCACTGCGCCTCGAAACTGGTGAGCAGCGGGTGCCCGATCGACGCCGCTGTGTTCTGATGGTGTCAGCCAGGCCGACTTACTGGAGGCTAGCCTTCACAGTACACACCGTATACATTGCATGGCAAGAAAGTACTAACATTGCGCTGGGATAGCGATATAATGCTTGTGTTTATGAGTAACTGCTATTTTTACACCATTCTTCAGCTTAGTCGTTACACTCGAGGCTGTCATGTGTCTAGAATGCAACATGATTTTGAGGTCTTCCATTGATATCCGATTTTAATTGCATGTTTGTGTTCAGAACGTACTGACGTGATGGTAACGTTTCAGGCATATTCGCTCGTAGCCGGCCGATTACCTGTTCATGCTGCTGTTCAACTGGTTCTGTTCGGTGGTGGTCGGTCTGTTCATGAACTATCCGGTAAGTTGCCCTGTCGCTGCCGGTTATCGCAGTACGGCAGTTCATACTCAACTTCTCCAACTTTACGTTATTCATCTGCCTGATCAATGGAACAATCGTGATGTCGCCAATGAGGTCGCCAATCGCCAATGAGTAGGAATTTACTGTTTATCTCTTAGCCAATGGATAGGAATGTGCTGTTTTTACTCATTGCCACGACCCAGCACCAACTATGCATGTTAGGTGTTTTAACATAATTAGGTAATCCTGGCATGTACCGGGAAAATAGTTTCTGTCTGGTCGGTGGGTATATTGCCGTTGTCGACGAACTGTTGGTTCCCGGCAGACCTGCTGGTCTGCCATCAGTGCTGCCCTTCAATCAGCGGCGTCCGGTCTCCGGTGTCCCTGAGCAGTGAGGCACAGCACGCTTACGGTTGCCCCCAAGCCCTCATCGTAATCATTGCCATCATCACCATCACCGTCTGCTCGACAGATGCTCATGGACCCGATGGTGATCTCGGTGCTGTACGTCTGGTTGCCAGCACAACCGCGACACCATCGTCAGCTTCTGGTTCGGACACCCAGTTCAAGCCATGTACCTTCCCTGGGTGCTGATGCTCTTCAACCTCATCATCGCCGGAGGCGGTAAGCAGCTAACAGCAGCAGCTATGTGGGAGGAACTGTCTGGAGGTCACCGGTCCCGCCACGCCAAGTCAGTACGGTCTTACTTGGCAACTTTGAGTGGAAAGTAGCACCAGATTTAAGTTATTTCTTTGCACCTTTCCGGCCCATGGTGCAAAGAAATACTTAAATCGAGCTAATTTCCACCTCAAGTAGCAAGTAAGACCAACCATTGATGTTTGCTTAACCCTCAGTTTCCTCACTGGCCATCAAGCCGAGTAATGATTATGCCAAACTCAATTACTGATTTGATCATTTCCGTTGCCATATGCTCTTATTTAGCTCAATATTATATCTGATATGGGTCTTTTTAATGTTTGATTTTCCATCCCCTGTAGTCTTTTTGATATCGAATTTCCAACTTCACACCCCAACTCGAAACCAGTTGTGCCTCTGCCTGGTCTGCCTGGCCTGCAGACTGGGCCTCTGGAGAGGAGGGGGGGGGGGGGGGGGGTGGTCTGCCCGGCTGGCTCGGCCGATAAGTGTAATGAACGCTCGTTTCGACGGCGAAAGGATGTACCGGGGCTGGCTTACTGGAGTATCGATCTGAGCTGTCGCCAAGGGTGTTGTACTGTGCCATTTGTCAGTATCGGCACAGCATGTCCAACTCTGGCGTCACTTCCGTTCGATCTTATATGACGACTTAACCCTATTAGTGTCAAGGGGGCAGATTCTGCCCACCCCTCAGGTTTTTCGCAGATATCTCAGGTGCGGCTGGAGCAGACCCATGACATTTTTGGCCTTTTCCTAGAATTGATTTCCGCATATGGAGTTAAAATTTTGAGTTCTTAACTTTAACAGGGGCGGTTCCAGGGCACTTTTTTTTGCGACATTTGGCGATAATACGGAGATGCGATCTTCGTCTTCTTCTAACTGCCTGAAGTATAAAGGAGTTACATAGGTTTACAGTGATAGAAACAAGTACAAATTAATGATGTTAGTGAACTATAATAAACATTGCACGGCAGAGGCGGTTTCAGGGACTTGAAAAGGGGAGGTTTCCAGGAAGTTATTTTGTATATATTTTGCCTCCCTTTTTCGCTAACCTGGCACCGCCTATGGATGTCAATATGCTTTATAACTGTTGTGTCTGATGTCACAATAGCGCACCATTTCATTTATCGAAAACGCCAACACAAGACTGTTTTATTGCGCATTATTTCACCCCCATATTTAGCGACCTGCAAACGCCTATGATTTTTGAATTTGCAAAAGTTACCGTCATATATCAATCCCCAATTCAGTATCTATCGATCCCCATTAGTTGTGTTCAAATCGGTTGATAAACATGGCAGCCTGTGGTGGATCAAATACACCTCTAATTTTGCTAGTTTTTGCCCCCCTATTGCCCCCCATCAAATATTTATGATTTGTTTTAGAAATGTAGATCGTGTTGAGGGGAATCGAACCCCGTTTGATTTGTTAAAATCGGGCAGGTGGATCTCGAGATCTCCGGGTGGGGGGGGGGGGGGGGGGGGGAGGTCCTCCCCCGCCACTAATAGGGGTAGCCAGGAGCCTGTTACTAATAGGGTTGATTATTTTCCTTTTGTCAATATGTACAGCTATGATGTGAGAGAGCTGTCCCATCAAAATTTGCATGCAATGTATGGAATCGTTCACAACCAACGGCCAACTACCAGGGATCGGGGAGCAAATGTCCCAGTACTTCGCGAAGCGGGTTTTCAAGACACGACTTTTGAGGCGTGCATACCTGACTCGTCATAGATTAATGTTCTCATATGTTGGTTATTCGATATTGTTAACCGAACAGTTTATCATAGTTGAAGGTGCTATTTATTGCCGTATTCGGGCTCGCGTATGATGCATGTTGATAATCGTGATGACAAATCTTGATGACTGAAGTACAAGTCCTCTTACTTTTGCACATTGAGTCTTCAAACCATAACCCGGCATTGACTGGGGTCCTCAGCCGAACGCCATTGACGGGGGGGGGGGCGTTAAACGCCCCCCCCCCTCTGGTTATCTTCCGAACCAATGATCGCAGCGAGACGCGCAAGGCGGCATTCGAAAGCTCTCAATGATATGAATCTAAAGCATGCTCAAAATTTCAAAGTGAGGTCAAATGTCAGGTCACGGTCAGATCAAAGGTCAAAATCGAAGTATTTTAGTTTATGGGCCATACTTCCCAGCAAAAGCCATCGATTACGACTATGATCACCCAAAGTGCTGCCAAAGGTATTATACACATCCCGCATTGGCTAAAGTGAGATTGGTGGCAAAGGTCAAGGTCAGGTCACAGAAATTCACTATGCGCAAAATATCTACGAAGTCATGCAACACTTGTTTTATGTGTTATTTTCCACGTATAATTCGATAGTGATAGTCATTTCACCAACTGAATTAATTTACGTGAAGTTATTATCAAGTTCAGGTCAAGTTCAGGTCACTGAAGGTCAAAATTTGACATTGATAAATATAAATAAAGAAGGCATATTTATAGACCAATTTTCACTCAGGAATACAGTGCTGGCATTCATTTGTCTGTATCTGGTCAATAAAAGCCAACAAAACGTAATGTCAAAATATGACGTCATGAGTTACCGATACTTTAATGTCATAAGTCAGTCAAAAATGGAGATATGTTTGAAATTTGGTATAGTAGTTGCCTAGGTATAGTTCTCTGACATATCTTCCGGTTTTAGAATATTTGAGAAAATTTTGCTTTTGTGATAATTCCCCCCCAATTTTTTTTTTTAGTTTTTGGGGGTCAAAAACTAAAATTTTGAAAATCCGAAATAGCTGGTTTGTAGCCCTTGCAATTTGCTATCTTTTGGCGTTTTTCGGTTGCATTTTGCTTCAAATGTTGCATTTGTACGGCCTGGCAAAGTTTAGCTGATTTTGGTGTAAAACTGGTGTGTATCGACGTCACTAAATTCGATATAACTCTGAGAAAAAAAAATCGACGAAATTTCTTCATTTTTTTTAAACAAAAGTCGTAACCATGATTTATAAGAAGGTACCCGAAATTTTCGTTGATAGCGCTATTATTTTTTTTAGCTATTACGAAAATTCATCAGTGGGGGGGGGGGGCGTTAATCCCCCCCCCCCCCGCCAGTCAAGTAGTGCACCGATGCTTGTTTCAGTGTGTGCGTGTGCGTGTGCGTGTGCGTGTGCGTGTGCGTGTGCGTTTGCGTTTGCGTGTGCGTGTACGTGTGCGTGTGCGTGTGCGTGTGCGTGTGTGTGCGTGCGCGTGCGTGCGCGTGCGTGTGCGTGCGTGCGTACGTTCGTGCGTTCGTGCGTGCGTGCGATTCATGTGAACGGATTGTTCATTCTTCTTCATTAGATGATAAGTTTGCTGATATGACAGATTCCGACGACATTGGACGGTATCTGTTGCGCTGTCGTAGAAAACAAAACAAGCAAACAAATGATAGGTCCTTCTGTGGCTGGTTGTTAACAAAAGTTACGCATCCATACTGAACTATGGGATTGTGTCGGCCGCGGTGCGACTTATTACCCGATTGGTGGTGCCGTTTAGCTTACATTTCGTGTCTTCTGCAGGTGCGATGGAGCTGGCTGGTATTCTGATCGGCCACCTCTACTTCTTCCTGGTCTTCAAATACCCACAGGTGGGTCGAGAAGTTATGCCGCGCTTCGCCGGTCGTCGACGAAGCAGCCTGCGCGGTTTACCGGACTTGTACAATTTGAATCAACGAATTTGAGTTAGTCCGGTTTTGACGGCAACCCTTTGGGTCCCGTTAACCGTTATCGGTTGGAGCTCTTGTCGCTCCACACTTCAGCTGAGATGCAAGTTTGATGCATGACATAGGCATGCTCTTCACCCTGGAACATGCCTACTTCATATAACTGGATTTGTTTGACTGCGTAGCTTATTATATAACTAGGTACTTTATACCCAGAACGTATGTTAGGTATGTTGCGGAATATAACCAGCATACGCACCAGGCTTGCACTCAGCTGAAGTATGCGACAGAAGCGAGTCCCGATTGTTATCAGGACCCGAGATTATCGGTTATTATTCTTCAGTTATATATGTTTATATTAACTCGCTCCCCGCTGGGCTTTCCAGCCGAACGCGCCCCGCTGGGGGGGGGGGGGGTAAATGTTACCCCCCCCCCCTCGTATCTCCCGAACCAATGACCGCAGCGAGACGCGCGAGGCGGCGATCGAATGCTCTCAAGGAGACGAATCTAATGTATACCCGAAATTCCTAAAATAAGGTCACATATGTCGCGATCAGGCCAAAGGTCAAAATTGAGGTATTTGAGTTTTGGAGCCATACTTTCCATCCAAAGCCTTATATTGCGACTATGATCGCATAAGGTGCTCTCAAAGGTATAATGCATCTCCCTCCCGTACAATCGAAAGTGAAATTGTAAGCAAAGTCAAGGTGACCTTGTGAGGTCAAGGTGACCTGACCAAAGGTCAATGTGACCTGATTGACCTTGCCAAGGTCAATCAGGTCACATAAGGTCATTATTGGCAAGAAGTATACGAAAGCCATCGACACATGTTTTTTTGGGTTGTTTTACACGTATAATTCGATAGTATCAGCCATTTTACCATCCTGATCCCATATAGTGGCCCTCAGGTCAACGTCAGGTCACAAAAGGGCAAAATTTGCAATTGAATAATATAAAAACACATGTTTCTAGACCAGTTTTGTCTCATAAATACAGCGATGACAATTATTTGTTTGTATCTGGTCATTAAAAGACAAACAACGTAACTTAAAAAAAAATAGTCATGAGTTACTTATACTTAGGGAGCCATAAATCAGTCAAAAATGTCATTGGCCAAAACTGGATTTTCTACGATTTTTCAAACATTTGTCGTTTTTCCACCAAAAATGGCATGACATGACGTCATTAAAACGTCATTATATCCCAAAGTACTATCTCAATTTCAGTGAAATTTGGTGAGAAGACGTAGTAGAATTGATGCAGCATAAGTTACTGAAAGTTTGACGTCGCTATCTATCATAGTTTTGAAGTTATTGATTAAATATTGGAGAGGTGGGGTGGGGTAAAATCCCCCCCCCCCGCGGGGCGCGGGTTAAGTTATTATATTCATCCTATTCTCTATCATAGTGTAAGCACTAAAGTTGTTGCATAAAAATGCTCCGTGTGTATGTGTGTGTTCTCGTGTACCACCTGCTGCCTGGTGCATGTGTCGGCTCGTGACCATGCCGCGATGCAGCAGTGACATATACTGACTGCTGACGATGTCCGCAGGACTTCGGCGGCCCCGCGCTGCTGCGTACGCCGCAGTTCCTCTACAACTTCCTGCCGAACACGTCCGGCGGCATGGGCGGCTTCGGTGCACCGCCGCCGCGACCGGCTGCTGGGAACCAGGCCGCCGCCGGCGGCGGCGGCGGCGTTGGAGCTGCTTTCCGGAACTGGGGCACTGGACAGCGCCTGGGCCGGGATTGAAGAGTCGGACCGGGCCGGGCTGCCCTCGGAACCTGAGGCACTCGGACTGGGCCTGGCTGCCTTCGGGACCTGGGGCACTGGACAACGCCTGGGCCGGGATTGAAGAGTCGGACCGGCCGGGCTGCCCTCAAACCCTGGGGCACTGGCATCGTCTGGGCCGGGATTGAAGAGTCGGACCGGCCCGGGCTGCCTTCAAACCCTGGGGCACTGGCGGCATCGTCTGGGCCGGGATTGAAGAGTCGGACCGGCCCGGGCTGCCTTCAAACCCTGAGGCACTGGCATCGTCTGGGCCGGGCCGACTTCAGAACGTAGGCCTCTGAACACCGTCATGGCCGCGAGGCACGGTGAAGAGTCGTACCGGACCGCCTTCAGAAAATCTGTCCGGACTGCCCTCAGAACCTGGGACACCGGTTAAGCCGCGAGTGAGGAGCGGATCGGGCCAGGTCGCCCTCAAACTGGGGCCAGTTTGGAGCCATTGTTCGTCAGCCTCTGCCTGCCTCAGCGTGTTGATTGGTGTGTTCCGAGGCTGGGCTGGCTGGCCAGATTGGTGAGAGGGGTGGGTGTCGGTGCCAGTCCCATCGGTCCTCCCGCTGATCCCTTCACTCTGTTCGGGCCATCCCGGCACGTGTTTCAATGGCACCAGCCATGAAGGCGAGGGTGTGTGTGGATATGTTTATCGACGATGCTGACATGGATCATCGGTCAAAAATTAAGCGTCTTCATGTCGTCTTTTCGTTTGTATTATGGTGCCGGACCACGCACAGAAATATTACGTGGGTATTGCCAGTGTTTAATATTGAGCATCTTCATATTGATATAGGACAGAGGAGAGTCTCGGCATATTATGGAGTAGTTCAGTTGTTTTCTGTTCAGCTACAGTATATATGTATGCCTTCAGATCTCCACGGTGTGTCAATAGCTGCGGAGGCATGGTTTGGCGATTAGGTACCAGTTTCTTTAGCGGGCGACGGGTTTGCTTTTTGAACTACCATGCCGCTAATGGGTTTGTGTGACATACATTGGCGTGGTGGCTCTCTGTTGTGGTACACATTGTCCCTAAATCCTTGCACGCTGTGTAACAATGTGGCGTCTGCTTCGGTATGCAAGCAACGAATTGACGAATAATGGTAAATTAGCATAACTTATGGATATTTGTGTCGATTTAACGGTTAAAACCTTTTGCAAATCGGTGTGGTGTGTGTTGGCGTTTGGTTAAATTGCGAGCGGCGTTTTTGGTGTAATCCCTGGTGACACACGCTTGTTTTTATCGCAATACAAAATACCGTAAGCCTGGATGACTTGCACCCGACTGTTATGTTTGAACTAAAATGTTGCCCGAATGGAATGAGGACGTTAGCGGATGTAGCCATTGATGGGGTGGATGGAAAAGTGCTTTCCGAGGTTTCACTACAATACGGAATGCACAATCGCTTAATCTTTTGGGAGAAAATTTTTCATTTTATAACTCCATTTAGCCAAGAATGTGGCGCTCCCCGAACCTGACATGGCTGTATGTAGCGCTGGTAAATTATCGCGAGTCGGGGACATCTGGGTTGGAGATAATCAGTTAAAGGTTGCGTGGGACAGTCACAAAAAGGCAGCATTGGAAAGAAAACGAGCGTTCACCGTCTGGCGTCTACGCCGCCAAGTAATAGGCATTGGTACTAATTGACGGCTGATTAAATGATCGGGACCGCGCTGCCACCGACCGCGTGCTAACGCAGCCAAAGGGAAGACGAGGCTGAGCAGTCAGATACAGTGGCGGATCTACGGTGAGGGCAAAACAGAAATTACCGCCCCCCCTCCCAAAAAAAACACGAAAAATCGGTAGGCATACGAATGTTCTCCCCCCCCCCCCTCCGAAAACCGTTCCGAGAGGTTGTGATTTTTATGCAAGGAAGTCGTGATTTACCCCCCCCCCCCCCCCGCTCAACAACTTTTCGCTGGCGTCGGGGCCCTCCCCGTCGCTCAACTTGTTTATTTTATTTGACGCCCCCCATCGCTCAGCGACTCTGCGCTGCCGACCCGACGCCCCCCCCCCCCCCGCTGACGAAACGGAGCTAATTTTTTGTCCCCCCCAAAAAAACAACAACTCGAAACCTATCTTCGCGCACTCGTCAGATAATATAATTAATTGCAAACATTTCACCGAGCTCACACATTGACATATTGAGCCTGTTCCCGTGGCGCCTCTAACCTCCAAGTTGCTCCAACTTGTAACTTTCCTATCCTATTACACAGACAGTTGCAAATTGGAGCAACTTGGAGGAGGTTAGAGGAGGTTAGAGGAGGTTAGAGGCGCCACTGGAAGAGGCCCAATGTTTATTTTTACTTTACTGGAATTACTTTGAGTGCCAGTGTTGACTATCAGACAAATCCTGCACAGGCTGTAAGTTAAAAAGAAAAGCGGCACCTCGCCATGGTCGCCCACTGACCAGAGACGTAGCCAAGGGCGTCGCCACCTTCTGACAGTTGGGGTTGGGGGGAGGGGAGGGCGGAGGCATTTTGAAGTCGATTCTTTCCATGCAACGCCCATAGGCGTAAAAATATGAAAATGTTGGGGACGTGTCCACCCCGCCTCCGACGCCCATGGACGCAGCCAAGCCCCCCCCCCCCTTGGCTACGTCCATGGCCACTGGAGCCCATGGCCACTGGGGCCCATGGCACCCACTGAGGAAACCATTTTACACTAGATAAAATACGATTCTGCTGACTGACGACCCCCCCCCCCCCGGTCAACAACTGGAGCGAAATTTGATCCGCCACTTATGTCCGCCTCCCATCCCCTTCCCTCCTGATCTAACAATCCTGGCTACGTGCCTGCCTCTGACTCATGGCCAATGGAACGGTTGCACCCTTAAACATAATGATATATTTGCTGGTATAAATTCTTATTTTGTTAGCCATAAAAATAAATACAAAATAAAAAGCAAATAAGTCATTGCAGGTTTTGATGAAATAACTACTCCATAGGCCTCAATGCTTATCCATGAATATTATTATTTGGTGGCGGCTTCTTTGTATCAGCTGTTGGGTATAGTGGTGGAAAATAAATTTTCGCATAGAGATGAGACGACTTTGCCTTTTTCCCTTACCTTGCCGGAGAGACGGCGTCTTTGGTTATCTTCAATTTCAACCAGCTAGTTGTCAAAATGGCCATGAATATCGTTCGCCGTGGAATTTACACCTCTGCTCGCAGATACCTCAGTGTATCAGCAACACAGTGCGATAAAAGTGAGTTTATCTCGTTTTTCAATGCATGCGTCCTGGCGGTTGAACTCGCGGCATTCTGATTCGGTCTGGCGTGCCACAGGTCTATTTGGATTTACTCGACTGCTTCATCGTGCTATTCGCTATGCTGTGTCAATTTAATATAAATTGCCTACACATGATGAAAGTAATATTACTTACCAAGATTGAGATCTGATATATTGATTATCTCACCATAGTGCAAGGTGAACTGGAATTGGTTGCCAGTTGGGGAGTATGGTCAAATTTCAATTTATTGAGCTCTGCTGTGAGAAAGCAATGTTTTTGAAAATGCAATTGCCAAAATGGTGTCAGTGACAGGGTAAGCATTCCTACTGATGACATGAATGATCACAGTCCCTCGTACTGTCCCAGTCCTTTTCCACACTACAAACAAACATTGCTTGTAAAAATAGCAGCAGTCATTTAATGTTTTTTTTGTAGTGTTATTAGATTGTCAAACTATCCATTTGAAGTTTGTATGAAGCTGTGAATCATCACGTAAAAAAAAAACACTTACTCATCTGTGCACAACTTCACCAGAGGCCTGTTCACAGGGTCTGTGGCTGTCGCGGCTCCTGCGGCCGCCGCAGCTCCAGCGGCCAAAAGGGCGGGGCTTAATCATCAGCCAATCGTGAAAGAGCAGATCCGGGAGGAGAGACTCCGTTCTGCAGCTCCAGTGGTTGCTCGGGAGCAGCCGCAAAAGAACTTAAACATAAATGGCGCGCGTCTGGCGAAGGTTGCACACTGTTTTGTTGATATCGCAGCTCACTGGCAGTTTGACCAAAAATGACA
>JAXIVJ010018272.1:0-23740 GCA_036785665.1 Chirona hameri | reverse complement strand
GCTTTGCAAATAGCATCACATAGGTACTGAACAATACTCAGCCTTCAAGATATCACATGGCACGTCTATGATAGCACCAAGCAGCACGGTAGTTCTACAGCTAACTGCAGTTAGTACAAACTGAGTTTGCCGTGTTACCCTTGATGTGTGTTTTGCTTCAGAGGAACGGCGGACTGTAGATATTGTGATATAATTTCGGCATTTGCAATGAGACGTAACAAGGTTACAACACAAACTTTGGAGGCTGGCTGTCAGTGTCGCGGGATGGGTAAGGAATGCCTGAGCTGTGCTGGTGAAGGTCCAGCAGCCCTCAGCCGCCGTGGACGGAGCTGAACGTGTTGTACCCGACCGGCAGCGGCAGCGCAATGACCAGCGTGTACTCCTGCTTGTCTTCGAACAGCCGCTCGATCTGCTGCAGGCTGAGTCCGCGCGTCTCCGGCACGGCGGTGGCCACCAGCAGCAGCAGGGCGGCCGTGACGCCGGCGTGCACCACGAACACGCCGCCGATCCCCAGCGACGCCAGCAGAGTCGGAAACACCTGCACCCCGACCAGCGAGGCTGCGTTGTAGAAAAGCACCAGCGCCGCGCCGGCGTCGCTCAGCCGCGCCGGTACGATCTCACCGACCACGCAAAACGGCACCGGGCCGACGCCCATGCAGAAGAAGGTGATGGCCAGGATGAGGGCGACCAGCGGCAGCTGGGTGTAGCTCGCCAGCGCCGGGATGTAGAAGTAGGCTGCTAGAGCGAGATAGCTGGCAGTCATGCCTGCTGCCGAGAAGAGCAGCAGCGCGCGGCGGCCGACCCGGTCGATGAGGACGGAGACCACGCCGACGGCGATGATGCGGATGACGCAGAGCAGAATACTGACCAGGGTGGCGTCCAGCGCGGAACCCAGCGCGTGCATGAACACCAGCGAGTAGCTGAGCACGGCAAAGTATCCGCAGAGGGCGACTCCGAGCAGCAGCCCGGCGGAGAGAAGCAGCGGCCGATAGTGACGCCGCTGGCACAGCACGCTCCACATGGACTTCTCCGAGTGCGCCGTCAACACAGCGGTCGGCTCCGGCTCCGGCAGCGGCACGCCAAAGAACCGCGCCGCATGTTTGGCCTCCAGGAGGCGGCCGGACCGCAGCAGCCACACGGGGTCTGACGGCACCAGCGTCAGCGCCAGCGCTGTTGGGAGGGCGAACAGCGCGGCGCTGACCACCGCGGCCCACCACCAGGGCAGGCGGACGCCCAGCGCCAGACTCAGGATGACATACACCATGTAGACGATGTCGGGCAGCAGCGCCAGGAAGCCGCGGTACTTGGGCGACGCCACAGCGCTGATGTAAAACACATGCAGCACGAAAGCGGGCCCGGAGAACAGGCCGACCATCAGCCGGCCGACCAGCAGCGTCGAGTAGCAGGTGGAGAGCGCGGTGATGATGAAGCCGACCACGGTCGGCACGCAGCACCAGAGCATGGTGTTGCGCGCGCCGTACCGCCGCGACAGCTGCCCGGCCACCGCCGAGCCGGCCACAGTGCCGATGTAGTTCGAGGTCACTGCGGGACGAGCAGGGAGGGAGACGGGTCACCAACAGCCGGCCGACGGGGCACAGGCTGACGGAATAGTAATCATGTACTCCAATGAAACGTCCGTTACAGCAAAGTTTGCGTACAAAACCCTATGGGAGTTGTTGCAATAATCGGTTGTATTACCTAAACAAGTCTCAGTTATTAACGTTCATATTGACATATATAAACAGTCAACTCTGCAGAGATTTTGAATGGTTGCATTACATATCTAAAACTGGTCTGTTGTTTCACAGGATGGTTTCTTCATAGTTGATAATAAATGAATCTCAATGAGGAGAGTTTCTTCATGAAGAAACCATCACAAGCTGCGCATGACCTGGTACCTGCATGCTGCATGCCGCATACACCCTGGTGTCCTGCACCTGGTGGCTGGCCTGCACCCGAAGGTGAAGCGAGCCCTGCTGTAACGCAGCGATGGTCTTCTGTGCCGTCCTGCGGACTTCGCAGTGATGACATCTCCGAGCAGCTCGCCATCGCTATTCTCGTCAACCATGGTCTCGCTCACCAGCCTGGATCACAGACAACATCCGCTCGGAACGCCTGGGAGCCAGGGACCGAAGCTCGAGCGTCCTAAGGTGGACGTCGGCGTCACCGCCGAGGAATGGAATGTGTTTGTGCGGCGATCGGACATCTTCTAGACGGGGTCCATATGAATTAATCTGATATTAATCTCATATTAATTTATTACTGACCAAGACGCGTTTCGTATTTATAACTCATATGTAAAACTTTCGTATTTATAACCAATAATTCTCAGTTTGCACTCGTGTGTATGTTGAATCATTCAACCACAATTCTATCATCATGTAAGAAGCTGCTATGATATTTTTGTTTGCTGCTTGAAAATACTGCCGCTTACGAAATAATGTGTGCATGGTGATTAGTGAACTGTCCAGTCCATACCTGCTGGTCCTGAGTCAGGACGAAGGAGAAGGTCAAATCAGGTCAGGAGAAGGTCAGGCCAGGAGAAGGTCAGGCTCTGTAGTGAACTCACTAGTCCAGACCTGCTGGTCCTGAGTGAGGACGAATGAGAAGGTCAGGTCAGGTCAGGAGAAGGTCAGGCTCTGTAGTGAACTCACCAGTCCAGACCTGCTGCTGCTCGGTGAGGACGAAGCCTCCGATGCCACGGGACAGCTGGTCCACACACAGGCTGCCGAGTCCGATGCCGACAGCCCAGCCGCCGACGGCCATCGACGCTCCCAGAGTGGCCAGCAACTGCCGCGACAACACACACGTACGCAACGGTCAAACGTCACACTTCACACTTCACACCGTCACGTAGCTGAGATATATGATAAATAATTATTATAACAAGTGCTAACTTAACTCTCATAGTGCCGAAAAAGAGGATTTAGTAAAGACAAAACAAGATAAGAAGCTTTCGGCTTGCGCCTTCATCAGCCATTATTTGTATTTTTGTCTCCAACATTTAGCAAAAAGCATACAAATTCAAATCTCCAGTAACCTGCATTTGGGTACACACGTACTTCCGGTAGAAATATGTTACACATGCATATGACGTAACATGTTCTTACATGACAATGAAGCAATTTGCTTATCGCATGGACTGTAAGCTGATGCATATAACATACAATATATAAATAAAGGAGCAATATACAACATACAACCACTTATAACCGCGCATACAACCTCTTATCAATTATATGCAATTTACAAACACACGCTCTCCGCCCCCATAAACGAATATATTTCCATTACCAAATATAATTATGAGACACATCATTTAACCAGATGGCAGAAATATTAGTTACCGAGCGGGCGCGAAGCGCCCGTGAGGTTTCTCGTCAATTTACTAGACACATTTAGATTTGACCCGGCCCGAACCGGCCCAAACCGGCCGGAACCGGCCCGACCCGGTCCGACCCGGCCCGACCCGGCCATACAGACGCTTTTTGGAAGCTAATAACTTCGCAACCACTGCTCCGATTGAGATCAAGTTTTCACCATTGGATAGGACCATCAAATCAATTTGATTTTAGTATGTTGCGTTCTGATAGGGGTGGTAGGACGTGGCACACGCAAATATCGAAATGAAATAAAATTATTATTGATAAAAAATGGCATTATTATCTAAGCATTAATTTATACGATGAAGCATGCAGTGCTCAGGACGTACTCCCTTTTGGCGGATTCGAGAAAGGAGATCATGAACAATTTAATACAACTTCATTTTTATGTTGGCATGCATGGAGGCCTGGCAAATTGTTTTATGGAGGACTAAAAGGACTATGTGTTACTACCACGTGTGCTCCCGTACCGTTTCATATTTCAAACCTGTTTTAGCTTTACCAGAGCGCGCCTGCTCGGTCATCGCCAAAAAAGGTGTTTTACTGGTAATATACATTAGCTGTTTTCACGAAGTATTATTACGCTGAAAAGATTCTGAAAAGTTTAACAAGTTTTGGTATGAAAGTCTTAGTTGAAAAGTTTCGACGATCCATTCCTTAACTACACAACTTTTACATGCGTTATTTTGCTTGAAATGTCCCTCATAATTGTGTAATATTTTGGTAACAATATAATATGTTGACAAAATTGCGGTTTGGTGGTAATTAACAAGATAAGTATTGATAGCGTCAGTTGTGATGTCAGATCTCCACCGACTGAAACTTATCAAAACTTCAGAACGATTCAGAAACTATCTGTAGCGTGTGACGCAATTGGACGCAATGGACTCGTCCAATCCGGCCCAATCCGGCGGCCGGCCTGTGCGGCTTGGCTTTGTCCATGTGTGTGCGGCACGCGGGTCGGTGCGGCGGCGAATCTATGCTGGCACACCACTGCGCATGCGCAGACAGACCTGTGATCCATGACGCTGCCAGATTTAGTAACTAGTATGACGGTATGCTAAACTGAACGGATGGACTCTAAACGCATATGTTCTTTAAAAACGGCACATTTTGTATCATAAACTTGTTATGAGCTCAATACATGTTTCCATAACTATTGAATAGTGATAATATCGCCTAAATCAATTTATTTCTTGGAATTTATCATATACTAATCATTATATGCCAAAACTTCTTAAAACTTATCAGAAACTTTTCAGAAACTTTTCAAAAACTGTTCAGAAACTTTTCAGCGCAATATTCCTTCGTGAAAATGGCTAATGTCTTAAAGTTGTAAAGTTTCACAACAAAGTTACACAAGGTTACACAATAAAATTACACAATATCACTCGTAAATGTATTAAGCTGTATACACTACTCTAAGCTATCAGGTTCAGATAAGATAAGATAAGATCACTCTTTCCACGCCACTCGAACGTTGAGGTGACTCGCCTTGATGATACCCTCCACCTGACTGACGACGCGCGACAGAGCTCGTCGTCGACAAGCGGCAGCGCAAGGTAGACCGGTGCAGGTCGGGCTTCCGAGAGCGCGTAGCTTGCAGTCCAAAACAGCTACCCATTTCATTTAGTAAAGAAACTTAAGAATGAAGCTCTACGAATTAAGTCGGTCATACCTGTCAGATCCGACCCTGCACCGGTCTACCTTGCGCTCCCGTTCGTCGATGACGCGCTCTGTCGCAGGGTGGAGGGTATTATCAAGGCGAGTCACTTCAACGTTCGAGTGGCGTGGAAGGGGGGTCCTAGCCTTAAAGGAAATAGTTCACCTTCAACATTAGTTTAAACTGAGATGGCAGTTTTGTAGCCCGTGTTGGGAAACCCATATCTGCAAGTTTTATTGACTGAAAAGACTCCCCAGCCGAATATATTTGCTTTTTTTGGCGAAGGAATGCGGTGCTGGCGAAAGAATGTGGTGTTGGATCTAGCCCGGGCAGAGGCTATACCATCAGCCAATCAGCTTGCAGCTGGTGCTAGCAAGCGAACCGCCGGCCGCCGGTTGGCACATCTCTAATGCGAGTCTATCCTTACTTTCGAATTTGATTGACTGAACCATTTTTTTAATTCGCGTGACGTCAGGACTCTGACTCAAGAGAGTATGCATATAGTTTTGACAACCAATAATAATTCACGGCCTTCTGTCCTGAATTGGGGCGATATAAGGCCATTTTTGACAATATAAAAATCAATTGTATAAAAAAAAAAAATCAAATCGTGTTTGGGGAAAATTTCCCATGTGAACTATTTTCTTTAAGCACAGACTAGTGAGATCGGCCTACCTCCCCGTACCCTGCCCTTGAGGGGGGGGGGACACACTACAACTGTTGTGAGGCGGGATTGCGTGGGAAGTGCCACACCAAAAACGTAATTTATCGCATGGAGATGGACTGTAAGCTGTGCGTGAGAGATGAGTCGTTCTTCTCTCCTGACTGAAACTCGCCGTTCAGTCAGGCTCAGGTATAATTAACATATCAGAAACGCAAAAAAAAATCAGATACTTCGTTCGGTCATCATCAAGCATAACACCCAAGCGTGCAGCAAAATTTTACATATGCCCAAAGACAGCCCAGATCGAAAGATCTGGGGAATCCCTGTATATACGTGATCTGAAACCAACTCGTTAACACTCAAACCTCATCAATGCCTATTATCTGAGAGTTCCTGATATCTGAGCCTGGCTGTTTGGTGACCTTATCTTATCTTATCTGAACCTGATAGCTTATAGTGGTGTACACAGTTTAACCCTCGCCCGTGCAGCGTCCGATCAGTGCATACATCCTCTCATCAATGATATACAATATACAAACACACCCTCCCCGCCCTCAGAAACGAATATATTTGCATTAACAAATATAATTATGAGAGACATCATTCAACTAACTAGCAGAAATTTTAGTAATATACATTAGCCGTTTTCACGAAGGATTATTGCGCTGAAAAGTTTCTGAAAGATTCTGAAAGTTTTGAAAAACTACACAACTTTTACATGCGATTTTTGGCTATAGAAATGTCCCTCATAATTGTTAAATATGTTGGTAAGAATAAAATATGTTGAAAAAGTTGCAGTGTGGTGGTAATAAGCAAGATAAGTATTGATAGAACTTCCCTGAAATTTTCCAGGAAGATTCTATCAATGCTGATCTTGCTTATTACCACCAAACCGCAATTTTGTCAACATATTTTATTCTTACCAACATATTACAAAATTATGAGGGACATGTCTAGCCAAAAATCGCATTTAAAAGTTGTGTAGTTTTTCAAAAAAAATTCAAAAGAATCTTTCAGATTTTTTTTCAGCGCAATAATCCTTCGTGAAAACGGCTAATGTATATTACTAAAATTTCTGCTAGTTAGTTGAATGATGTCTCTCATAATTATATTTGGTAATGCAAATATATTCGTTTCTGAGGGCGGGGAGGGTGTGTATATTGTATATAATTGATGAGAGGTTGTATGCTCGGTTATGTGGTTGTATGTTGTATGCTGTATATTGCTCCTCTATTGATATATTTGATTTGTATATGCATCAGCTTACAGTCCATGCGATAAACAAATTGCTTCATTGTCATGTAATAACATGTTACGTCATATGCATGTGTAACATATTTCTTCCCGAAGTACGTGTGTGCCCAAATGCAGGTTACTGAAGATTTGAATTTGTATGTTTTTTTCTCTTCTAAATGTTGGAGACACAAATACAAATAATGGCTGATGAAGGCGCAATCCGAAAGCTTCTCATCTTGTTTTTCTTTACTGAATCATCTTTTTCGCCACTATGAGAGTTAGGTTAGCACTTATTATTATCATTATGTCTCTCAAAACAGTGTAACAAACCATTCAAGAAATACTGATTGATTTAATATATTAATCAGCACTGATAACAAATGTGGGATAAGAGTTGGCATATAAGCAAAGCGAAAATGTTTGGATGGCTACATGAGAAGATTAAAATATAACTGTTAGCGTATGTGAAATAAATGTTATTGCATTGCCAGCAGGTAAAATGTAAAGCACTTGTCAGACTGGTTTGAGAGCGTCCGACTGGAGCTCACCTGTGCCCAGAGTCGTGGCTTGACGGGATCAGCGCCGCTTCCCTGGCCCTCGACTTGGCTGGCCAGGCCCAGGCAGCTGCCGGTGATGAGTTGTGCTCGTGGCTCGGTCATCACGCACGGCGTCTGTAGTACTGTCTCCGGTAGCCGGAGGGCGGCAGGTGACGATGATCTGACGGTCTGAGACGCAGCTGAGAGGCGAATGCTGCCTCCTCGAGGCACGCGACAGCTTATAAACGTCGGCTGCCATCCTCCCGCCACCCCCGCCGCTGTCACTTCTGGGTGCGAAGCGGCGGCACCCGGCCCGTCCAATGTTTGGACTGAGCCCACTAGAGAGAAGCGTGCCGCTCCCAATCCAGTTTGAGCTGGCGCTCAGCCGACCCCTCGAACGTTCTGCCACACGGAGAGGGGGAGGAGTGGGAGCACCACGTGGATGACATGCGCAGCACACACAGCATGTGCTGTCCGAGTGGCAGCGGCTGGCTTGGTCTGGTTTACGCTTCAGTTCTGCAGCTGTGTTTAGGGTTAAAGGGAATAGCTATCATCCAAACAAATGCATTTTTTCAGGTCGAAATACCCCGTATAGTCAAATTTCAAGACAACTTTCAATGTGACCTATTCCTTTATGTGGTCAATATATCCCAGGAGACATTGAAGCAAGAACGATGCGTAAACGAGTCATTGTTATGCCAGAGGTACGTTTGATTGATCATAAATGAACCGTATAACAATAGCGCAACGCATATACTCAGCATAACTAACTCAGCATAACAGCATAGCAGCATAACAACGCATAACTCAGATATGGACTTAGCTGCCGAGGGGTGAGGGATGGGGAGACAAATCCCCGAAATGTTCTAATTTTCACATACATATAACTTTAAATATTGTATTGATACTTCTGTTCCCGTGTAATGGCCCACATTGCGCGAAGCGCAATCCCGTACTGTATCCCGTTCCTGTATTATCTTCTTGTACTCTGTTTCCGTGTTCCGTATCCCGTTCCCGTATCCCGTTCACGTATCCCGTTCCCGTATCCCGTTCCCGTATCCCGTTCCCGTATCCCGTTCCCGTATCCCGTTCCAGTATCCCGTATCCCGTATCCCGTATCCCGTATCCCGTATCCCGTATCCCGTATCCCGTATCCCGTATCCCGTATCCCGTATCCCGTATCCCGTATCCCGTATCCCGTATCCCGTATCCCGTATCCCGTATCCCGTATCCCGTATCCCGTATCCCGTATCCCGTATCCCGTATCCCGTATCATGTTCCCGTGTCCTGTTCCCGTATCCCGTTCCCGTATCCTGTTCCCGTATCCTGTTCCCGTGTCATGTTCGCGTATCCTGTTCGCGTATCCTGTTCACGTATCCTGTTCCCTTATCCTGTTCCCGTATCCCGTTCCCGTATCCCGTTCCCGTATCCCGTTCCCGTATCCCGTTCCCGTATCCCGTTCCCGTATCCCGTTCTAGTATCCCGTTCCCGTATCCTGTTCCCGTATCCTGTTCCCGTATCCTGTTCCCGTATCCTGTTCCCGTATCCTGTTCCCGTATCCTGTTCCCGTATCCTGTTCCCGTATCCTGTTCCCGTATCCCGTATCCCGTTCCCGTATCCCGTATCCCGTATCCCGTATCCCGTATTCCGTTCCCGTATTCCGTTCCCGTATCCCGTTCCCGTATCCCGTTCCCGTATCCCGTTCCCGTTCCCGTTCCCGTTCCCCGTTCCCCGTTCCCCTTTCCTCGTTCCTCGTTCCTCGTTCCTCGTTCCTCGTTCCTCGTTCCTCGTTCCTCGTTCCTCGTTCCCGTTCCCCGTTCCCCGTTCCCGTATCCCGTATCCCGTATCCCGTATCCCGTATCCCGTATCCCGTATCCCGTATCCCGTATCCCATTCCCGTATCCCATTCCCGTATCCCGTATCCCGTATCCCGTATCCCGTATCCCGTATCCCGTATCCCGTATCCCGTATCCCGTATCCCGTATCCCGTATCCCGTATCCCGTATCTCGTATCCCGTATCCCGTATCCCGTATCCCGTATCCCGTATCCCGTATCCCGTATCCCGTTCCCGTATCCCGTTCCCGCATCCCGTTCCCGTATCCCGTATCCCGTATCCCGTATCCCGTATCCCGTATCCCGTATCCCGTATCCCGTATCCCGTATTCCGTTCCCGTATCCCGTATCCCGTATCCCGTATCCTGAACCCATATCCCGCTCCCGTATCCCGTTCCCGTATCCCGTTCCCATATCTCGTTCCCGTATCCCGTTCCCGTATGCCGTTCCCGTATGCCGTTCCCGTATGCCGTTCCCGTATCCCGTTCCCGTATCCCGTTCCCGTATCCCGTTCCCGTATCCCGTTCCCGTATCCCGTTCCCGTATCCCGTTCCCGTATCCCGTTCCCGTATCCCGTTCCCGTATCCCGTTCCCGTATCCCGTTCCCGTATCCCGTATCTCGTTCCCGTATCTCGTTCCTGTATCTCGTTCCCATATCTCGTTCCCGTATCCCGTTCCCATTCCCGTATCTCGTTCCGTATCTCGTTCCCGTATCTCGTTCCCGTATCCCGTTACTGCATCCCGTTCATTATCCAACTCCATTATCCCGTTCCCGTGTCCTGTTCCCGTATCCCGTTCATTTAGCCTGTTCTCGTATTCCGTTCCTCTATCCTGTTCCCGTATCACGTTTCCATTATGTCCATTCAAATTGACGTACATTTCCTGAAACCAGAGGCCTCTTGCACCAAACAAATCTACCCGGAGCCTTGTTCACGACCTCCTGCTGACGGGCTGCCCACGGCTGCCCAAAACGGCAACACACACCATCCTACGTCATCGCCGGCGATTACTACTTGAACACAAATGCTGTCGATTCACGATACATATCTGGCGTACTTGCTACGATAAATTTGCTCCTACAGCTAGGCAGCCGAAGGTAAGTAGCAGAGCTTATGGTACCTAATACGAACATAAACAGTAGACTAAAATTATCGCAGACTTACTCAATATCCATCTTCGCTTCTTCAAGCTTTTCGCTTGGAGATTGTTGGTTGTTTATCGACGCTTCACGTTTGGAAATTGCCGCGTGCGCCAATTTGTGTTATCTGCTGCCCGGCTGACGCGATTTTCCGGCAGCAGCGACAGCAGGAGGCAAAAGAGGTATGACGTCATACACCGTACCCCTCCCCACATCCCATTCTCCATTGGTCCACGCTGATTGGTCGATACGTTTTGACAGCAGTAGGCAGCGGCAGTCAGCCCGTCAGCAGACGTCGTGAACAAGGCTCGGGTAAAACGCAATTCTACCCAGGGTAGTCTCAAATGAAGACGAGATTAGCGGACGATGTCATGCTCCGAGCCTATGAGACCGGTTTGGTCGAATCCTTCACTAATCAATGTGGCATGGTCTAAAACAGTGCCGTGCAGTTGCGTCCACTTTGGTCAAGTCTAAATTGACCAAATTTGACCAAAACTGCTTAGTATTGCTGAACGTCACAATCATCCGCGTGAAAATATAGTGCCCTTGGCCTTATTGTGGTTTTGAAATATGATTGAAGTACATACATTACAACGTATTTCTTTTTAAATCATTACGCTTTGACTTACATTGAAATGCATCGTTGAAAACCTACCAATCACTAGAAAATATATTGAAATAGAAATGTCCGCGTATGCACTTAAAGCCGCGCGCTGATTGGCTGACATGGGGGGCGGCGCACTCTTGCATTCCAAGGCCGCATTTGTAAATAAACAATCTTTGTCGCCGGTCCTGTGTGATTACATCATGGTTTTGGGCTATCGCTGCCAAACTTGGCGGTTCCCTCTTATTTATTGTGCTGTTATAGGGCCTTGTTTATTGTTGCTAGCTAACTCTAAATTCCTGTATTTGTCGGAATTTATTTGTCAGCGAGTGGTTTCAATGTCATAGCAAGCTAGAGTCAATCGCTGGTGACCGCACCCGTGGAAATGTTCACCAGTCAACGCTGTACCACACGTATACAGGGAGGGTCTAAAAACCGACCAGATTAGCAGACGAGCCCATGCTCCGAAACTACGAGGGACCGATCTGGGCGATTTTTTCACCATTCGATTCAGAGTGGTCTGAAACGGTGCCGTTTTGGATTGTATACAGTTTGGTCCACCCTAAATGTACCAAATTGGACAAAAACTATTAGTGCAAATTTGCCGACGAGCCCATGCTCCGAAAACTATGAGACCGATCTGGGCGATTTATTCACCATTTGATCTGGCGTGGTCCAAAACGGTGCCGTTTTGGATTTTATACAGATTGTTCCAATCTAAGTTGACCAAATTGGACCAAAGCCACCAAAAATCGTTGCCGACGAGCCCATACTCCGAAACTATTGGACCGATCTGGGAGATTTCTTCGCCATTCGATCCGGCATGGTCCAAAACGGTGCCGTTTTGGATTTGATACAGATTGGTCCACTCTAAGTGGACCAAATTGAACCACAACTTTAGTGCAAACTTGCCGACGAGTCCATGCTCCGAAACTATGTGACCGATCTGGGCGATTTCTACACCATTCAATCCGGCGTGGTCCAAAACGGTGCCGTTTTGGATTGTATACAGATTGGTCCACTCTAAGTGGACCAAATTGGACCAAAACCCCCAAAGAAACGTTGCCGACGAGCCCATGCTCCGAAACTATGGGACTGATCTGGAAGATTTCTTCGCCATTCGATCCGCCGTGGTCCAAAACGGTTTGGATTTTATACAGATTGGTCGACTCTAAATGTACCAAATTGTACCAAAACCACCAAAAACCGTTCCCGACGAGCCCATGCTGCGAAACTATGGGACCGATCTGTGCGAATTCTTCACCATTCGATCCTGCGTGGTCCAAGATGGTGTCGTTCTGAGTTGTATCTATTTTGGTCAAATTTAAGTGGACTAAATTGGACCAAAACCATCCAAAATATTTGTTTGTGGTTTTGATCTAATTTGGTCCACTTAATTAAGTGGTCGTCCACGTTTGTATTACTTATGATATGGACAATAGGGTTTTTTCCGACCCCAGCCAGCCATATTGTGTCATAAAGCCAGCCATTTCCGGTCATCACTCAGTAACGTATAACGGTAACGTATAACGGCGTGAACCGTATACGGTCCGCACCGCATTGACCGGTTCCGCTCATGCCCGCCATCCGGTTTTAATTTCAAGCAACAATTCAGAGTTATAATCTAAGCTCATAGGCGCTATATCTAAGTTTGCGGTGTCCGAAATGTGTAGTTCAATGTTTAAGGTATTGTAAAACATATACATAACGGTTTGTCATACAAACCATATAACCGATAATTCTACCAACAACGTGAGGATATTTTACCCAACATTTTGCTGGGTATTTTTTCGTTGGAATTTACCGCAGTGCGGCATTTTTGGCGCACATTAAAGGAAATATTTCATCTTCAACATGTTTTGTTTTACTGAGATAGCAGTTTTGTAGCCCGTGTTGGGAAACCCCTATCTGCAGGTTTGATTGACTGAAAAGACTCTCCAGCCGAGTATATTTGATTTTTTTGGCGAAGGAATGCGGTGCTTACGAAAGAATGCGGTGTTTACGATAGCCTGGACAGAGGCTATACCATCAGCCAAGCAGCTTGCATACTGTGCTAGCAAGCGCACCGCCGGCCGCCGGTTGGCAGTTCTCTAATGCGAGTCTATCCTTAGGCGACTACTTTCGAATCTGATTGGCTGATACATTTTTTTTTATTCGCGTGACGTGAGGACCCTGCCTCAGAGAGTATGTAGTTTTGATAAAATCAATAATTTACGACCTTCTGTCCTGAATCGGCGCGATGTATGGCCATTTTTGACAATATACAAATAAATTGTATACAAAAATATAATCAAATGTGTGTTTGGAAAACAAATCCCAAGGTGAACTATTTCCTTTAATCCTTTCGCCGGATCTACTTCCAGCGTTTGGTGCAAGAGAATACAAAGATAACTAGGCAGAATCTGCGTCCCGTGTCAGTCAATCAGCACGCGGTTTTGAGTGCATAAGCGGATATTTATCTTTCAATATATTTTCTAGTGTTTAGTAGGTTTTCAGCGATGCATTTCAATTTAAGTCAAAGTTTAATGATTTAAAAAGAAATACGTTGTAATTTATGTACTTTATGTATGTACATACATGGGTGGAGCTTTTCCAAGAAAGTTGGTGGGACAAAATGCCATTTTGCTTGGTTGTTTTGTTTGGTTGAGGTGAAAATTTTCATTTTAATCCCGGATGACCTCCAAATCTGACAAGAGTTGGTGGGGCAAAACACAAAGTTGATGGGGCAGTGACCCCACCATTTTAATAGGAAACTCCATCCGTGTTTAACTGTTTATGTACCTATGTAATAATATTTCAAAACTACAATAAGGGCACTATATTTTCACGCGGATCATGGTGACGTTCATCAATACTAAGGAGTTTTGGTCAAATTCGGTCAACTTAGACTTGACCAAAGTGGACGAAACTATAGATATACGTCACCGTTTTAGACTATGCCACATCTATTAGTGAAGAATTCGACCAGATCGGTCGCATAGGCTCGGGGCATGCCATCGTCTGCTAATCTCGTCTACATTTTAGACCATCCTGGGTAAAATTACGTTTTACCCGGGTAGAGTTTTTGGTGCAGGAGGCTGTCTTCCAAACCCAAAACTTATGGGTGCGATCGGCAACACGACGAATTCGCCGTTATCACGACGAGTTCGTCGGTGATTCGTCGGCCACCAAATATTCGCTCAGTTTGTGTTCGGCAACACGACGAATCTGCAAACGAGTGAATTCGCCCGACGAATTCGCTCTGTCGGAGTGCGAATTTCCAAACCAGTCGTCGGGAGGGCTAATTTGAAAGTCCGATAAAATGACCAATGCTCATCAAACATTAGGAAAAGAGAATATGACATACCCTGTCTCGAACACTGAACAACGAACATCATCTATGACAAAGTTCAAAGTACCGTGATTTCTGATAACAAGTAAAATAACCACACAAACCATGACACGGCGCAGCAGTGACACCCGGCGGATAATTTTTGCTGTTCCAGAACGCACGTGACAGCGAATTCGTCAGAGAACGAATTCGTTGGATTCGTCGGCGAGCGAATTCGTTGTGTTGCCGACCGCACCCTATGTCTCTGTTCTATATCCCTGTAATTTCACTGATATCCGCTTTTCATCACTATTTCATCTCCCATAGAATTCAACTTTAACTTCGCTGATCGTCGGATGCGTACTGCGCGCGCCTTATTGATGCCAACGCATTTTTCGAATCTCAAATATCGGAGATCTTCACTTGAGACGCTCAGAATTGCCAGCCAACTAAGTGAGCTGAGAGCTCGTGCATCTCTGATGGCAGCGGCTACAGCCCCCAAAGCGCAAAGATGCGCCCCTCACGAACGTTACAGACGTCGCACGTGCTCTACACTGTTCAACAGACAATGGTTGCGCACTTCTGATTTTGTGTGAAAGATCGTCACCGCAGCTCTCGCCGTTGCCGAGCAGTTGACCGCCAAGGGCAACGGACGTCACATACATACATACGAACGTTCGATAAGAGTTGGAGAACGTTTAGCATCTTGTTCATTGTACAAAAGTTGTTCAAAATGATAATTTGTGCTAATAATATATTATTTTAATCAAAAGAAAAGCCGAAAAATTCTAACGCGTTTCGATTAACAAATCAACCTCAGAGAAGGATGAAAACATCACCGTTTTTAGCGTCAAAAACCAAGAACACTGTCACGAGTCAAACATTTCGACACGTCCTCTAGTGGGAACATTTAATCGCTTACGTACTAAAACACTGTCAATGCATTACTATACTGACATACGCTGTGATACACGTTTACTCTGCAAAATCATACACTGCCAAGTTATCTCTCGTACAAAGGCACAAGGCACGTGCGTACTGCACGTACCTTGTCTTACCTTGTTGTGTCTTTGTACGAGAGATAACTTGGCAGTGTATGATTTTGCAGAGTAAACGTGTATGACAGCGTATGTCAGTATAGTAATGCATTGACAGTGTTTTAGTACGTAAGCGATGTAATATTCCCACTAGAGGACGTGTTGAAGTGTTGGACTCGTGACAGTGTTCTTGGTTTTTGACGCTAAAACGGTGAGGTTTTCATCATTCTCTGATGTTGATTTGTTAATCGAAACGAGTTAGAATTGTTCGGCTTTTATCTGGATTAAAATCATATATTATTAGCACAAATGATAATTTTGAACAACTTTTTTTTTACATACGAACGTTCTGTTTTTAATAAGAGGAACTAGATGGCCCGCATTGCGCGAAGCGCAATCCCGTATTGTTCCCTGTATCCCGTTCCTGTATTTCCTTCTTGTATTCTGTTTCCGTGTTCCATATCCCGTATCTCGTTACCGTGTCCCGTATTCCGTATTCCGTATTCCGTATTCTGTATCCCGTTCCCGTATTCCGTTCCCGCATTCCGTTCCCGTATTCCGTTCCCGTATTCCGTTCCCGTATTCCGTTCCCTATTCCGTTCCCGTATCCCATATCCGGTATCCCGTATCCCGTATCCCGTATCTCGCTCCCGTATCCTGTTCCCGTATCCCGTTCATCTTTCCCACGTCCCGTATCCCGTATCCTGTCCCCGTATATCCCGTTCCCGTGTCTCAGTTATATTTCACTGTACTTTCACACAAGTATAACTGATATCCAGTTTTCATAATCATTTCACCTCTCATAAATTACAACTTTAACTTTGCTGATCGTTGTATGCGATTGCGTACTGCACGTGCCTTACTGATGCCAAGCGCATTTTTCGAATCTCAAATATCGGAGCTCCTCGCTTGAAACGTTCAGAATTGCCAGCCAACTATGTGAGCTGAGAGCTCGTGCCAGCTCTGACGGCAGCGGCCGCAGCCCAAAACGAAAATATGCGCCCCCCACGGCTCACGAGCGCAACAGACGTCGCACGTGCTCCAAACTTTAAAGGGAATAGTACAGCTTTAACATTAGTTTTTAACTGAGATAGCCAGGTTGTCGGGAGTACTGAGAAATCTCCAAATCTGGAAATTTTCATTCCAAAACGACCTAGTTGCTGAGTTTCAACGCAAAAACCGTTGGGTATATTTGGTCATATTTTAAAGGGACAAATCTTATGACGTTTCGCATACGTCATTAGTATTCCTACCGCACTTCGTTTTCGCTATTTGAACCGACCGTCACCGAAACGCATCAGGTGTTCCAAGGCCCTATAACCAGGTAAGGACACGAGCCATTTGACCTTGAACTCGGCGGACCGCCGGATGACGTCACTGGCGGCAACCGGCTTCTTCGTCGGCGCCGCGCTCAAGCGGCGCCGCACTCAAGCGTTCAAGCGGTCATCCGGCAGTTACAACTCGCCAGTGGCGCACACAGGGGGGGGGGGGGGGTCAAAAGAGTCAGCTGACCCCCGAATTTCTGAGGGGCACGCATCACATGGCCCCGTTTTCAAACCCATACCTGGCGCTGGCAGGGCCCCGGTCTTGGTCAGGCCTGATCGAGACAGGGGCCCGTTGCTGGCAAATTGGCGTGATATGGGGGCCGGTCAGGACGAGGCCCCGGTCCTTGCATATTCTTAATGCTGGCCCCTTTCTGGTAGGGGCCCGGTCTTGGTCAGGCCAGATCGAGGTAGGGGCCTGGTGCTGGCAAAGGCGTGGCTTGGGGTCCGGTCAGGACGAGGGCCCGTTCACAACATGCCCCCGGTCCTTGCATATTCTTGATACTGGCCAGTTCCTGGTAGGGGTCCGGTCTTGGTCAGGTCCGATCGAAGCAGGGGCCCGATGATGGCAAAGGCGTGATATGGGGCCCGGTCAGGACGAGGGCCCGGTCACAACAGGGCCCACTCCTTGCAAATTCTTGATACGGGCCTGTTACTGGTAGGGACCCGTTCCTGGTAGGGGCCGATCAAGGCAGGCCCCCGGGGCTGGCAGAGGCATGATATAGAGCCCGGTCAGGTCGAGGGTCCCGTCACAACAGGGCCCGGTCCTTACAAATTATGTATACGGGCCCAATCTTGGTAAGGCCCGATCGAGGCAGGGGCCCGGTCACAACAGGGTCCGGTCCTTGCAAATTATTGATACGGACCTGGTCCTGGAAGCGGCCGGGTCTTGGTCACTGGTCACGCCCGATCGAGGCAGGGGCCCGGTGCTGGCAAAGGCGTGTATCAGGGGCCCGGTCAGGCGTCGAGGCCGGTTCCTTCGAATGATTGATATCACGTGCACATTCCTGGCATGGCAGTAAGGCCCGGTCTTGATCAGGCCCGATCTTGAAAAAAATGTGGCATGCCGGGGCTGTCCTAATGAGGGCCCTCTCATGTCAGGGGCCGTTTTCTGCGAACCGAGAGCCCATGTTAAAACAGGCTCGCTCGAACATGATACAATCCGCGTTCGAGGCAGGTCGAGAAAAGCCGTCTTGCAAATTACGATTTTTTAAAAAAGAAAACCTTATATTTTTGGTGTCTCATACGAACCTTCCTTTACCCAACGTTAAGCTGCGCCTAGCCAAAGTTTGGGGGGCGTCCTGAAGTTGGGGGGGAAGAGCACCCTCTGACCCCCCCCCCACCCACTGTTCCCGGGCCTATGCGCCGGCGGCAGCCGTGTCACGGACGTCGCCAGCGCCGGCTGTGCGCTGCACGCTCTGCCGCCAGTTACGTCACACAAAGTATTTTTGGCTCAGACGAGGTGGCCTATAGGCGCTCGCTCAAGCGGTGTCACCACTGATGTTGACAAAGTTTGTTTTTCGCTTACAATGAATTGACGCTTAGCTCAAATTATTATTGGCTATAACTTTGTCAATTCGCATTGGCTTTACAATTGAAAACAATGTCGACACTCGTCTTGAAAGGCACACCTTTTGATGGGTGGCTCGTACAGGTAGCTGCAATATTAACATTTAAAGGAAATAGTTCACCTTCGGAATTTTTTCAGAACACGATTTTATTATATTTTTTAATACAGTTTCTTTTTTTTCTGTTTAAAAATGGTCCTACATCGCGCCAATTCAGGACAGAAGGTTGTAAATTATTGATTTTATGGTGTGCGTTATTGGTCTGCGCACGCTCCATGGCAGTGCTGGCACTCTCAGACGATACGGTATATCATATATGCGCCGAATTCCTTCGCCAAAAAGTCAAATATCTTCGGCTGGAGAGTCTTTTCAGCCAAGAAAAGTTCCAGATAAGGATTTCTCAACACGGGCTACACAACTGCTATTTCAGTTCAAAACCCATGTTGAAGGTGAACTATTTCCTTTAACTGCACATCCACACATTGATTTACATCCACCACACACCGATGAACACACATTTAAGCACATTTATGGGTAGGTATATCACATTTATTTATGCACATGAAACTTATGGGTATGTGTTCACGCAACGCCACTCCAACTCTTCTCATACAAGGCCATAGTGTACACATTCACTGTCACACATTTTCAATCGCTACCAATATACTCGCGAGTCGAGACCCAGCGAACGAGGTTGTTAGTGTTGCTTACATATTGTGATTCAAGGATAGACTTGTGCCGATATGACGTCACCACTCGTTTTGGTGACGCAATATTATCGTGACGTCATTTGTATTAATATCAAATATTTTTCAAATTATGACAAATTAGTACTTTTTTCGCAAAAACGGATGACAGAACCGTAATGAGGACACTCTTTTCCATCATTCCACATGCTTTTCTCAAGGTGTACTATTCCTTTTAAAGGAAATAGTTCACCTTCAACATGGGTTTTTAACTGAAATAGCAGTTTTGTAGCCCGTGTTGAGAAATCCTTATCTGGAACTTTTCTTGGCTGAAAAGACTCTCCAGCCGAAGATATTTCACTTTTTGGCGAAGGAATACGGCGCATATATGATGTACCGTACCGTCTGGAAGTGCCAGCACTGCCATGGAGCATGCGCAGACCAATAACGCACACCATAATATTAATAATTTACGACCTTCTGTCCTGAATTGGCGCGATGTAGGACCATTTTTGAAAATAAAAAAAGAAACTGTATTAAAAAATATAATAAAATCGTGTTCTGAAAAATTTCCCGAAGGTGAACTATTTCCTTTAACACAGACAATGGTTGCACAGATCTGTTTTGTGTGAAAAATCGCCACCGCAGCTCTTGCCGTTGCCGAACAGCGGCTCGCCAAAGGGAACGGACGTCACATACATTCGAAGGTTCTGTTTTTAATAAGAGTAACTAGATGGCCCACATTGCGCGAGGCGCAATCCCGTATTGTTCCCTGTATCCCGTTCCTGTATTCTATTCTTGTATTCTGTTTCGTGTTCCATATCCCTTATCTCGTTCCTGTATCCCTTATCCTGTTCCCATATACCGTTCCCGTATCTCGTATCCCGTTCCCGTATCTCGTTCCCGTATCCCGTTCCCGTATCCCGTTCCCGTATCTCGTTCCCGTATCCCGTTCCCGTATCCCGTTCCCATATCCCGTTCCCGTATCCCGTTCCCGTATCCCGTTCCCGTATCCCGTTCCCGTATCCCGTTCCCGTATCCCGTATCCCGTATCCCGTATCCCGTATCCCGTATCCCGTATCCCGTATCCCGTATCCAGTATCCCGTATCCCGTATCCAGTATCCCGCATCCCGTATCCCGTATCTCGTATCCCGTATCCCGTTCCCGTATCCCGTATCCCGTTCCCGTATCCCGTATCCCGTATCCGTTCCCGTATCCCGTTCCCTTATCCGTTCCCGTATCCCGTTCCCGTATCCCGCTTCCCCGTATCCCGTTCCCGTATTCCGTTCCCGTATCCCGTTCCCGTATCCCGTTCCCGTATCCCGTTCCCGTATCCCGTTTCCCGTATCCCGTTCCCGTATCCCGTATTTCTTTTCCCGTACCCCGCTCCATTATCCCACCCCCATTATCCCGTTCACATATCCCGTTAGCGTGTCCTGTTCTCGTATCCCGTTTCCCGTAACCCCCGCTTTCCCGTATCCCGTTCCCGTATCCCGTTCCCGTATCCCGTTCCCGTATCCCTTCTCGTATCCGGTTCCTCGGTATCCCGTTTCCCGTATCCCGTTCCCGTATCTCCCGTTCCCGTATCCCGTTCCCGTATCCCGTTCCCGTATCCCGTTCCCGTATCCCGTTCCGTAGTCCCGTTCCCGTATCCCGTCGACGTATCCCGTTCCCGTATTCGACGTTCCCGTATCCCGTATCCCTTTCCCGTACCCCGCTTCATTATCCCACCCCATTATCCCGTTCACATATCCCGTTACCGTGTCCTGTTCTCGTATTCCGTTCCGTATCCCGTTTCCCGTTCCCGTATCCCGTTCCCGTATCCCGTTTCCCGTATCCCGTTCCCGTATCCCTTTCCCGTATCCCTTTCCCGTATCCCGTTCCCGTATCCCGTTTCCCGTATCCCGTTCCCGTATCCCGTTCCCGTATCCCGTTTCCCGTATCCCGTTCCCGTATCCCGTTCCCGTATCTCGTTCCTGTATCCCGTATCCTGTTCCCGTATCCCGTTCCCGTATCCCTTTCCCGTATCCGTTTCCCGTTATCCCGTTCCCGTATCCCCGTTCCCGTATCCCGTTCGCCGTATCCCGTTCCCGTATACCGTTCCGTATTACCGTTTCCCGTATCCCGTATCCCGTTCCGTATCCCGTTATCCCGTATCCCGTATCCCGTATCCCGTAATCCCCCCCCGTATCCCTATCCCGTTTCCCGTATCCCGTTCCCGTATCCCGTTCCCGTATCCCGTTCCCGTATCCCGTTCCCGTATCCCGTTCCCGTATCCCGTTCCCGTAATCCCTCGTTCCCGTAGCCCGTTCCTATCCCGTATCCCTTTCCCGTACCCCGTTCCATTATCCCACTCCATTATCCCGTTCACATATCCCGTTACCGTGTCCTGTTCCCCGTATCCTGTTCGTGTTCCAGTATCCCCGTATCCTGTTCCCGTATCACGTTTCCATCCTGTTTCAGGGGCCCTTCTGACCCACCTAGGGTCAGAAGGGGCCCCTGACCCACCTTTCTGACCCACTTTGGTTTGGTCAGGGGGCCCCTCTGACCTGTCACAGGGGCCCTTTCAACTTCCCAGGGCGCCCTCTGGTCTGTCCAGGGACACTCTAACCTGCTCAGGGGGCCCTTATGACCTGACGAAGGACTGCGCTGGCCGCTTTGTCGCCCTGCCGACATGCTCAGGGGCCTCTCGACCTGCCCAGGGGGCCCCTCTGTGCTGGCTAGGGGCCCCATTCGACGTGTTCAGGGGGGCCCTCTGACCCGCAGGGTGGGGGGGGGGGGGGGGGGGGGGGGCGCCGCCCTCCCCCCCCCCCCCTTGGCTCGTGCCTGCAGCCTGATAATACTTAAAGGGATTATACGGGTTTCCGTCCTGGAAAGTAAATGCACTCTTTTGCAGTTGTTATGAGCTGTTAAACACGTTTAAGACATATAACAGGGACCTCAATGCTCATTATTAGTCCATTATTTTCAGAAATTATCGACGATAAAAAATTAGAGTTTTGAATTATCTGCAAGTCCTACACTGGATCACAAAATTATTATGCAATTCAAACTGGCGGGACTTTGTATTACCACACACTGTTCGTTGAGGTTGTGTGTTTTTGTGGTTTTTCTTATCTCTGGGCCTTTAGCGTTGAAATTTGGTGGTGGCGGTATTAATTTTTTGGCATGAAAATTCATGAAAAATATTAGAATTTTATGGGAAAACTAGGTAACTGCTGCTGTCGTTTGGAACAAAACGAGTTTATTTTCTTTCAAATATTGCTTATTTTACCGGAAATATGCCATAGTGAGGTGTTTTTATTAGCATAAAGAGATGACTGGCTCTGCCTCAGCCGGTCCCTGCAGAAAATACGCGGTGGCATCACCGCGCACTTTGGAATGTCCTTACGTGCAGAAGAGGTCATTTCCAGAAAAAAAATGTGTCTACCGTGGGACTTCTACCACCTTTATAAGTCCGTTTTTACTATGTAACTCAATTATTCTGAGAAAAAAACCCGTATTAATCCCTTTAATCGATTTAGTCGGATTTAAATCGTATGTTTTCTAAAAATGTTCAGCTTCTGCAAAGTCATGCTCGGCAATCCGCCTTTGCTGGCTCCAGTGTTTTGGCCTCAGTTGACATCTGACCATTTGAGAGACGTCAGACGGGCAGCCTTGGGTGCGTGCCGTGGTGTCGACCGGAGCTGGCAGCGGCTATCCACTATCCAGTTACAGCCGGCCGCAGCCCGGCCGCAAGCCGGCGACAGAGTGACGCCCAGCGACCGACCACAGCCTGAAGCAGCAGGCGCAGACAACATCATAGTGACAACAGCTTCCTGCTGTACCGGCGGAAATAAGCTGCAGCGCTGGGCCATTGACAAAGTGCGTCATCTCATGGTTCCAAACCAGAGTTCGTCACGGGCTTGGGCTGGCCCTATGGGCCATGGGCCGGGCCTGGCTGGGCCTGGGCTGGGCCTGGGCTGGGCCTGGGCTGGGCCTGGGCAGGGCCTGGGGGCTGGGCCTGGCTGGCCTGGGCTGGGCCTGGGCTGGGCCTCAACTTTAAGGAAATCACTGGCTCTGAACGGGCCTGGGCTGAGAATGTTTGAAGGTCAGGTCAGAGCTGAAAAAAACACCCAGCAGTTCACTTTCACAGCAACACACTTTTGCAGTGGCTGTGGCCTTTTTGTTAGTTTTTGGTTAGCATAGTTGGTTCATGTTTCACATTTATAATATACAAGTAAATATGCTAGGATAGTGGATTGCAAATTTTGTGAAATTATTTATATGCTTAATCTGAACGGGCCGGACCGGGCCTGGGGCCTCAATGTTATAAATTTGACGGGGCCCTGTGTCTGGGCCTGGTTGGTGTTTCATTGGGCCTCTGGGCCGGGCCGGGCCGGGAGTTGGTGGACCCGTGACGAAACACTTCCAAACGCGCCTGGTGCGATCCGACTGAAACAATTAAATGATCCAAATGGCCATTGAAACGCCGCGCTGGTATAGGCATGGACCTCGGTACAGGGACGCCGCCACCACCGCTAATGGGTTTTAAGCGGCCATGCGTGGCGGTGGCCATGCGTGGCGGTGCCTGCCCGTGACGGTGGGTGCGCTTCTCCCATGCAGGAGGTCCTTAACAATGGCATGACTGCAGTGTTTTAGTTAAGCTGCCAATAGCATGCAATCAACAACAAAAAAGTTGTATGCTGACGGTTTTTAGCAACTAGTATGAATGGGTATACTCAGTGATCTTGGTAAATGTTTACATTTACAAATCTT
>JAXIVJ010018271.1:0-20000 GCA_036785665.1 Chirona hameri | reverse complement strand
AGGGGTTCTGAATTTCAGAAACTGCATTGACAGTTGACATTGTTTGACTGTTCAGGTTATTTTCTTGGTGAGGTTGTTACGTTGCCGAGGTTGTTAGGGTAATGGTTTAGTTATGCATAGGTATAGCTGCCCCAAAAAAGCTATTTCCCGAGAGATTCGAACAGGGATCAGCTTTGAGGTCCCAGTGCACCTTACCGATTGCGCTGGGTAACGGTGGGCTGGCGTCACCGTCCGGGGCTGGCGTTGATTGCCCGGCCGCGAGGGTGACGCCAGCCCCGGACGGTGACGCCAACCCCACCGTTACCTTGCGCTGTGAGGGGCGCCTCCGCGCGGAGAACCCGCATGGCGATAGAATTGCAGCGGTCAACGATGTCTTGTGTAATGTGTAGTGAACCTTCACCCTTTACGACGTAGGAAATCGGCTAGGTTAGGTGAACAAATGGTCGAGAAATTCAACGATCTTTCTTTTAAGAGTAGTTCTGTTGTTATGCTCCGCCACCTGGTGAATGGTCAAATTCTGTTTACTCTAACTGCTTACCAAGATGTATTTTTACGATCAGAGTTTGCATTTCGATTAAATGTTAATTAAAATATTATTCTCCCTATAACTAATTTTATATTGAATACAAAAATAAACCACAATGTAAATATTTGTTAAATTAATTTGTTAACAATAAAATTATTTGTCATTAGCATCAAGTTTAATACAAACGTTCTTGATTGTAAAGTTTTCTGCTGACTAAAATTCCTGTTTACAATTTTCTTTACGATCGGTAATTCAGAGGTGGCGATTGTTTGTGAAATAGCTTTGTGTGAGGTTTGCCATATTTTCTTGCGTTTGTAATTGCAAACATTTGTAATTACTAACTTCTTTGTGAAATAGGCCTCTGTTTTAGCCCTGAAGAAGCCGCAAGGCGTAATATAGATTAACTAATTCATCTTCTTTTTAATTACAATAACATGAGCAAAGGCTACTTTTTCCATCTGATTTGTATCTGCACAATGCTCATCACAGCCTTCCATCATATATATTTCATTACATCAATAAGTGATTCCATCTTAGGAGTATTCCATCTTATAAGTATACGAGCATTGTGATTCCAAATGCGACTGCTTTTTCCATTATGATATAATGGATAAATTGGTAGCAAGGATTGTCTTCTGCTAACAAATCAGTAGATACAAAGTTCAAGCGTTCAGGTTAGCGAATAGCGGAGGGGAAGCATGAACAATTTAGCCATCGGGGTGCTCTATTTAAATGGTGTTCAATGGAATGTGTTGTAAAATTATTGTTTGCCTGGAATAGGCTGATAGTTAATGCAACCTTTTTGGCTCCCTGCTATTGCAATATCCTAAATATCCAACATCCGTGCTAAAAGAATACGTTTGATACGGAGGAGCATCGAGGGGATCGAGCCATCAAAGGGCATCGGGTCATCGTGGGCAGGGGGGCATAGGGGGCCATGGCCCCTCCAGGAAGTTAACCGAGGTCGGCTTGAGGGGGTCATTGGTTGACCTGAGGAGCCCTTGGTCAGCCTGAGCGGGCCTCGTTGGGCCTGGAGGGGAGCTCGGTCGGCCTGAGGAGGCACTCCGTCGACTTGAGGGAGTTCATCGTCCGCCTGAGGGGGTTCCAGTCGGCCTGAAGAGCCATTGTTCGGCCTGAGGGTTCCCCTGCCGGCCTGAGGGGGCCTCAGTCGGCCTGGTCGGTCTCAGGGATCCATTATCGGCCTGAGGGGCCTCTGTCGGTTTAGAGGGGGCCTCGGTCGGCCTGGATGAGAACTCGGTCGGCTTGAGGGGCCCTCGACCGGCTTGAGGGAGCCTCGATCGGCTGGAGGGAACCTCGGCCGGCTTGGGCAGCCTGAGGAGCTTTTTTGTTAGGTCCAAGGGGCTCTTTGTCGGCCTGAGGGGCCCTTTGTCGCCCTGAGGGGCCTCAGTCGGTCTGAGGCGCCTCAGTCGGTTTGAGGGGGTCGGCCTGAGGGGCCTCAATCGGCCTGAGGCGCCTCAGTCGTTTTGAGGGGGTCGGCCTGAGGGGCCTCAGTCGGCCTGAGGCGCCTCAGTCGTTTTGAGGGGGTCGGCCTGAGGGGCCTCAGTCGTTTTGAGGGGGTCGGCCTGAGGGGCCTCAGCCGGCCTGAGGCGCCTCAATCGGTTTGAGGGGGTCGGCCTGAGGGGCCTCAGTCGGCCTGAGGCGCCTCAGTCGTTTTGAGGGGGTCGGCCTGAGGGGCCTCAGTCGGCCTGAGGCGCCTCAGTCGGTTTGAGGGGGTCGGCCTGAGGGGGCCCTCGGTCCGCCTGGAGGGGAACTCGGTCGGTCTGAGCGGCCCTAGGTCGACCTGAGGGGGCCCTCGGTCGGCTTGAGTGAACCTCGGCCGGCTTCAGAGGCCCTTAGTCGGCACGAGGAGTCTTTGTTCGGCCTCAGGGCCCATCGTTCGGCTTGAAGGGGTCTTTGGACTGAGAGCCCGTCTGTCGGCCTGAGTGGCCCTAGGTATGCCTGAGGGAACCTCCGTGAGGGAACCTCCGGCCCAAGAGAGCCCGAAATCTCTCAGAGAGCAGCCTCCGCTTCTTTGAGAGGATCATCGGTCGACCAGAGATGACCACCGTCCGGTCTGAGAGGGCCTTACGCTTGCCTCAAAAGGGTCATTGTCAGACCTAAGAGGGCCCTGTGTCAGTCTGAGAGAGCTCTCGGTCATTCTGGAGAGCCCTTAGCCGAGCTGAGAGCCATTGGTCGGTCGGAAGCAGTCTTGCAGACTCGGAGTCGGAATCTGAGTTTAATGGAGTCGGTATTTTTTGCCGGAGTCGGTTAAATTATGCCGACTCCGACTGGCATGTGAGGATTATGTATGGACGTGTTTTTTTAGATGCATTTTTAATTGGCCACCGATGGCGATAATTAAACATTTTACGAATTCGAAATTGTGTTGCTGTCCTTTAAAAACAAAAGATGTGACCGAAAGATAAATTTTAGTTAACTAGTAATTTGTCAATTTTATGAGCCGAAAGATAGAAATTGAGGATTGTGGGGTATTTTGTAGTGCATGAAACGGACAAAACGGCTCCATAATTGTAATAATTGTAATAGTTTAATAATATGTACCTGATATATATATATATATATATATATATATATATATATATATATATATATATATATATATATATATATATATATATCTATCTATCTATCTATCTATCTATCTATCTATCTATCTATCTATCTATCTATCTATCTATCTATCTATCTATCTATCTATCTATCTATCTATCTATCTATCTATCTATCTATCTATCTATCTATCTATCTATCTATCTATCTATCTATCTATCTATCTATCTATCTATCTATCTATCTATCTATCTATCTATCTATCTATCTATCTATCTATCTATCTATCTATCTATCTATCTATCTATCTATCTATCTATCTATCTATCTATCTATCTATCTATCTATCTATCTATCTATCTATCTATCTATCTATCTATCTATCTATCTATCTATCTATCTATCTATCTATCTATCTATCTATCTATCTATCTATCTATCTATCTATCTATCTATCTATCTATCTATCTATCTATCTATCTATCTATCTATCTATCTATCTATCTATCTATCTATCTATCTATCTATCTATCTATCTATCTATCTATCTATCTATCTATCTATCTATCTATCTATCTATCTATCTATCTATCTATCTATCTATCTATCTATCTATCTATCTATCTATCTATCTATCTATCTATCTATCTATCTATCTATCTATCTATCTATCTATCTATCTATCTATCTATCTATCTATCTATCTATCTATCTATCTATCTATCTATCTATCTATCTATCTATCTATCTATCTATCTATCTATCTATCTATCTATCTATCTATCTATCTATCTATCTATCTATCTATCTATCTATCTATCTATCTATCTATCTATCTATCTATCTATCTATCTATCTATCTATCTATCTATCTATCTATCTATCTATCTATCTATCTATCTATCTATCTATCTATCTATCTATCTATCTATCTATCTATCTATCTATCTATCTATCTATCTATCTATCTATCTATCTATCTATCTATCTATCTATCTATCTATCTATCTATCTATCTATCTATCTATCTATCTATCTATCTATCTATCTATCTATCTATCTATCTATCTATCTATCTATCTATCTATCTATCTATCTATCTATCTATCTATCTATCTATCTATCTATCTATCTATCTATCTATCTATCTATCTATCTATCTATCTATCTATCTATCTATCTATCTATCTATCTATCTGTCTATCTATCTATCTATCTATCTATCTATCTATCTATCTATCTATCTATCTATCTATCTATCTATCTATCTATCTATCTATCTATATATCTATCTATCTATCTATCTATCTATCTATCTAATCTATCTATCTATCTATCTATCTATCTATCTATCTATCTATCTATCTATCTATCTATATATATATATATATATATATATATATATATATATATATATATATATATATATATATATATATATATATATATATATATATATATATATATATATATATATATATATATATATATATATATATATATATATATATATATATATATATATATATATATATATATTACGAATGTGAAGAACCAGACATTCTGCAAAATGCCTAGGCATTTTGTAAATGCCCAGCCAGCCAGGCATCTGACCGGCCAGGCATTTTGCAGAATGCCTAGGCAATTTGCAAAATGCCTGGCCGGTCAGGCATTCTCCAGAATGCCTGAATTTTATGTTTTTAACTGTATAATATTTGTTTTCTCTCAAAAGGGAGCGTTTTACTCACATATTTGGAGTTATTGACAATGGTTTATAGTACAGAATTTTCTGAATCGAACCATACTTTTCGTTTTTCCAGATTCATACTAGTTGCGAGATATTCCAAAGACACCAGGATCTGGCTGGTAGCAAAAAGTTATCGGGTAGACCCCAGAAGGCTTACCACTACAAGAAGCATTGCTAATATTGAAATATCGATACAAATTTGCTAGCATATCGTTAGCGCCGGCCAATAGCAATTCGACAAAACAGCTCGTGAGTGCTGATAAGTGATAGCAGCTGCCGAACAGAGCCTCGACTGTCATTTTGCTTTTCGACGGTTTGTTAACATTGTTCGTATGGATTGTTTATTGTCTTAGGTGCGCCGTTTTACATAGCATCTTCTTCCCTCTGATTATAGTGGCGATCGGTTCATCGATATCGAAACAAAAATAAGCAAAAAGAATATAAGCGAAAATTAAACTTAACCCGGCATTGGCTGGGGTCTCAGCCGAACGCCATTGGCGGGGGCGTCCCCCCCCCCCTACCTGGTTATCTTCCGAACCAATGATCGCAGCGAGACGTGCAAGGCAACATTCGAAAGCTCTCAAACAGACGAATCTAAAATATGCGCGAAATGATCAAAAATGTAATATGCCAGGTCACGGTTAGGTCAAAGGACAGTCAGGTCACGGTTAGGCCAAAGGTAAAAATTTATGTATTTGGGTTTATGGGCCATGCTTTCCATCCTAAGCCTTAGATTGCGAATATTATCGCACAAAGTACTCTCAGATGTATACTGCATCTCCCGTATGGCGCATAGGCGAAAGTGAAATTGTATTGTATTGTATTGTATTAACCAGTCCATCCATGCGAACATAGTTTTTCGGGACATCGGTTTGACAGCTTCTACATAGGTTAGGCAGCATATACATAGGTTCACACATAGCACAATACCCTATAATATACAGGAAGATACATCCATTTCATAGTGCAATACAGATGACAGTTTACTGATGAGGCTTTCGTTTTCGTAGTGCCACTTTGAAGCTCCCCAGAGTTTGGGCATTCATGGTCTCTGTTGGAAGAGTGTTCCATGCGGCCGCTGCTCTGTACACAAATGAGCGCTGAGTGCCGGTCAGCCGTACCCTCGGCAGGTGGAGTTGCGCCGTGTCCGTCAGCCTGGTGTCCCGCATGGCAACATCTGATCGGGGGGTGAACATTGCTCTTACTGCGGATGGGGTATTTTGGTCTGTGAGGGCTCGATACACCTTGATGCAGTCACGGTGCTCGATTAGTTCGCCGATCCGGTTCCAGTGCAGTGCGTTCAGCGTTGGAGTAATGTGATCCCGGCGCCTTGCACCGGTGACCACTCGAGCTGCGAAGTTAATCACCTTTTGAATCCGATTCAATTGATAGTCAGCTGCTCCACCCCAAACGGGAAGGCAATAAATTATTTGAGAGAATACATGGGCTTGAATGATTGTGATGAGAGCTCTTGGTGTGAAGTGACGCCGAAATCTGTTCAGGGAGATGAGGATGCTATAGCATCGACGCACCACGGTAGAGATTTGCTGGTCCCAGGACAGGGTCTGGTCAATGGTGACTCCTAATATTTGTATGGCATGTGATGACTGAAGTGTGGTGCCAGACAGATCAAACTGGAAGTTCGACGCTTTTTCCACCCTTTGTTTGGTTCCAAGAATGATGAAATCGGTTTTTGTTGCGTTCATTTTCAGAGAGTTATTTTTGAACCATTGTTGCACTGATGTTGCTGATTCTTCCAGGCGGATTTTTAGCTGTGACAGACTGTCACTGTCAGATGGCGAGCAATCGAGCAGCTGCGTATCGTCAGCATAACATAGTAGTCGACCATGAGCGAGAAAACCCGCAATATCATTTACAAATAGACTGAAGAGAATAGGGCCGATGATAGACCCCTGCGGGACACCATGATTCACTGGACGGACCACTGAGCCGCCACGAACCATCTGCTCGCGTCCTCTAAGGTAGCTGGCGAACCAGTGAAATGATATACCATACCATTCTAATTTTTGCAGGAGGAGGCTATGGTCTACGCTGTCGAAGGCCTTGCTCAGGTCAATTGCCATAATTGAAGCTAGCATTCCGTTGTCGATCTTAGAATTGACCCATGAGACAGCGTCGAGGATAGCGTCCTCCGTGGAGTGGCCACGTCGATAAGCGTACTGGCTGTCGCTAAGAATGTGGTTGACTCGCAGATAATGGCTAAGTTGCGTACAGACAATGCGTTCGGCTATTTTTGACAGGATCGACAGAAGAGAGATTGGCCGGTAATTACTAGCTACACTGCGATCTCCTGCCTTGTGCAATGGGACCACGCAAGCCGTTTTCCACTTCGAAGGGAAAACTCCACTAATGAGGGAGGTATTTATCACATGTAGCAAGGGGGGACCAATAACATCGAAACAGCGCCGCACCGCCAGTATTGGAACCTCATCAAGACCAACAGATCTGGTATCACTCATTTGACTCACTGCTTTTGAAAGTTCGGGAAGAGTGGCAGGCTGAAGTTGAAAACGAGACGTGCAAACAGTCGGAGGACGCGGCTCAGACTGGTCAGAATGAACACTTGATTGCAGGTCATTTGCGATGTTGGAACCGACACTTGCAAAATACTCATTAAACTGGTCGGCTATCTCACCCCTGATTTTAATATCCGCGTTCGCGCTCCCCGCATCAGCACATTTTGCAAATTGATTGAACCTAGACCAAAAGCTACGATAGTCATTGTTGGTAAGTTGGCTGCACAGAAAGTCCCTGCGGGCACGTACTAGCCGACTGCGGACCCTGTTGTGCAGCCTCCTGTAGATTGCGTGATTTTCATCCGTGAGGTGTTTTCTCCATTTTTTTCTCGCCACGTCCCGCTGTGCCATGAGGTCGCGGAGCTCCGAATCTTGTGTTAACCATGGGCAGCCTCGTTTTCGACTTGATCGCACCTGTACCAAGGGGCAGTGGCGATCGATGACTCCGTTCCATATCCGCATAAACTCTCCTACCTTGTCGTCTACGCCGCCGGCCGCATACAATGGACCCCAATCGGATAGCAGGAGGTCGAGGCTGACGCTGTCCCAGTCTGTCCGATCCCAGCGTCTGATGTGGCGGACTTCGGGCACGGTGCGGATTCTTGGGAGTGATACGGAAAGGGTAACAGGCTGGTGGTCACTGAGTGAGTCAGGGAGTACGCGGGCTGAGGAGTGTAGATCGGACTGATTAGTGATAATATGGTCTAAAATTGTTGGTCTCGGTAAAAGGTGCGTCGGTTCACTGACGAGTTGGTGTAGGTTGAGGTCAGATAAGAGTTGAAGATATTTTCGAATGTTTGGTGAATTTGGTGTCGAGACATCTAGATTTGTGTCGCCGAGCAGAAAGACTGGAGTGCCTCGCGTCATGGTATCTTGGAGCTGGTCTCGGAGTGTTTCGATGAATCCGCTGGTGGCGCTGTCTGGTGGCCTGTAGATGGCGCCCACTACCACTGTTCGGCCGCGGCGTGTCACTGAGAGCCAGAGGGCGTCCACTGTCGGTTCAGAGTTCACTATTGATAGTTTTTCTGCTGATAGACACTCACGGCAGATGATGGCGACGCCGCCACCTCGCACTTTCTCTCTTCCTCGTCGAGGTTGGCGTCTATCGGAGCGGTAAATTCTATAACCCGGAAAAACGAGAAAATCTGTGCGCACTTCTGCGGTCAGGAATGTTTCCGACAGACACAATATGTCGAGTTTGTGTGAGATTAATAGTTCATTCACTTCCTCAAGTCTGGCAGTGAGTGAACGTATGTTTAGGTGACAGATGTTGAGCGGGCTTTGAATAGCTGTTTGGTCTGGTTGGTTGAATTGTAAGCAAAGGTCAAGGCCAAGCTGTCATGTCACTATTGGCAAGAGCTCTACGAAATCCATGAAACACATGTTTAAGGGTTATTGTATACGTATAATTCGATAGTAGCAGCCATTTTCACAAGCAGACACCATATCATGTTAAGGTCAGGTCACAAAAGGTCAAAATTTGAAATGGATAAATCTAAATAAAAAGGCATGTTTCTAGACCAGTTTTGTCTTAGAAATACAGTGCTGCCATGTATTTGTTTGTATCCGGTCACTAAAACCCCACAAAAACGCACCTTCCAAAATATGACGGCATGAATTCCTCATAATTTGGGAGCCATGTCAGACAAAAATAGAGATATTGCTTTTAAATTTGGTTTAGTTATTGCCCACATGTGGTTCTCCAACAGATCTTCCGGTTGTTTGAAAATGCTTGAAAATTGTGATTTTGAGGGCATTTAAAAAAAAAAGGTAAACATTTTTTTTTCTCTCATAAATCCGAGATAGCCATTTTGTGGCCCTTGCCATTTGCTATTTTGTACGTTTTTCGATTGCATTTTGCTCAAAATATGGCATGTGTACGGCCTGCTAAAGTGTATCTGATTTTGTGTCAAACTCGTGTGTAGTGGCGTCATTAAATTCGCTATATCTAGGGAGAGAAAAATAAAAACGACAAAATTGCTTCATTTTTGCACAGAACACGTAAAATTGATGTAGGAGAAGGTACCCGAGGTTTCACGTCGATAGCGCTATTGGTTTTTGAGCTATTGCGAAAGTTCGTCAGTTGGGGGGGGGGGGCAAAAACGCCCCCCCCCCCCCCAATACCGTAAATGATAACACGAAAACGAGTTAAAAATATATATATATATATATATACACCCGCATAGCGCCGTCTTTACTGAGCACCATCCACCCAAAATATTTCGCTTCTAGCTGATAGATAAATTATGATGAAGACAAACGTAAATAATTCCTGACACTATGACGCGGACTCGCCGGGACTCGCCAGGCGACGGCTGCGGCCGGGATTAGTTTGCCGTCCGCCGTCAGAGGCGCTAGCTGACGGCCAGTGACCTTGGCCGGCGAGCGTGTGGGTTTCCCACGGCTGACAGCGGGCACCTTTCATAACATATAAATCGGACCGGGAAATGAGCAGCGAATGAATTGGTTGGCTATATATATTAGCTGGTTATATAAATAAATGTGTCCTATGCTATCCACCTAAAATATTCCGCCACCTGCTAATAGTTAATTTATGAGGAATCCAAACGTAAAGTATGTATTAACACTTGAACAATGGAAGCTCAAGCAGTCAGTGATGTAGTGGGTAGGTCGCTGATGACAAAGTGAGTGAAGCGGGTTCGATTACGGCAGGCGCCCGTGCCTTTTCTAAAACGGGATATCAAATAATAAAATATAAATTAGCTGGCTATAAAAATAAATGTTTATTTAAATAAATACCTAAATCAGACCCGTTAATGGGCATTGAACGTATTGGCTGGCTATGTAAATTAGGTGGCTATATAAATAAATGTTATATAAATAAATGGTAATATAAATAAATGGCGTTATTAAAATAAATACCTAAATCGGACCGGTTAATGGGCATCGACTGTATTGGCTGGCTATATAAATTAGGCTGGCTATATAAATATTTGGCTATATAAATAAATGGTCATATAAATTGCAGGCCTTCTAGTATGATTTTAAAAAAAGGTTGGCGTCGGAAAATAAAAATAAACCGACCTCCACACCACACTCCTGTGCTGATGCCTTCGATAGCCACCGGAAAACAATGGCTTTCAGGCGAACTACCAGTTGTCTAAATAGGGTTTTGGTGGCACGTGGAGATATTGCAATTTTCTGTTTTGCCCCCCAACCCTGTTATTCAACCACCATAGCCTATATGTAGCGCAAAATGCCAAGCACATTAAGCACATTTACTTACATTTCGGTTCTTTGAACGTTAAAAAACGTTCAGAAAAACGTTCCTTGCAGATGTCGTCGTCAGAACGAATTCCGTATCCCTTCAAGATCCGTCCACTGAAAGACGATGTACAAAAGAAGATCGCGGACGATTTCGAGGGCTACCCAAACGGTCTCGCTTCGAGCAACCACTGGGGCTTCAAGCTGGTGGCGAAGCTGACCCGAAGAGCATATGAAGAGCTGTACAACTACCCCGCTGGACGCTCGTGACGTATGGGTGGTGACGCCTCCAAAGTGCGGCACCACCTGGAGTCAAGAGATGATCTGGCTCCTTGCCACGACCTCGACTACGAAGGAGCCAAGACGCCTCTGATGCCGGAAAGGTATGTGCACGGGACTAGTAGAGTGATTATCTTCCATGTCACCTTAGGTGAGACATTTTAAAGGTGGTTATCTGATGAGATTGGCCGAACGTAGTTTTATTCACCTTCTTCGACATTGGATAATAAGTCAACACTTATCTGTTTTGGAAACAGACTTCTTGAGAATGCCTGTGCAACGCTAAATATTCAGTTTCGTTTAAGGTTCCCAATACTGGCACTTTTGTCCATAAAGGTGTTGTTAGAGCCGATACAAGTGTCATCATATTTACAAGGCTTCCAGTGATCGCCTTAAAGACTCTAAAAGCTTTAGCTATATATTTTGCATAAATGTAATAACTGAACTTAAATATATACTGCTAAACCACAACTCCATTTGTTCGCTCGGGCTCAATAAGTTGCATTTGGTCGCAGGTGAACTTCATGGAAGTCGGTGCGCGTCGTGGACATGGATGGAATGGCCAAGGCCATGCCTCCTGGCACACCTATGAAGGACCGAAGGCGCTCACCGGCGACCCCCACCGCCATCCCCGCGGTTCGTCAGTCCACCTGCCGATGTCCATGAACAACCCGCGTCTGCTGGAACGTCTGTAAGGTGGTCTACGTGGCCAAAACCCGAAGGACGCCTGCGTCTCCTACTTCCATCACAACCGGCTGCTGAAAGGGACACGGATACAACGGCGACCTTGAGTGGGTTCTCGAGCTTCACCAATGTTGTAGCAGTGCCAGTGAGAGTAACCAGATCGCTGTCTTCCTTGTGCCTTCTCTTACGTAGCTGAATTCCCTGAAATTATGCTGCATCAATTATACGTCTTCTGACAAAATTGTAATGAAAATAGTGCAGTACTTAGTGAGATAATGACGTTTTAGTGATGTCACGTCATGCATTTTTGGTGGAAAACGATAAATGTTTAACAATTGGTATACAATAGAATGTTAACCCACCATTGGCTGGGGGGGGGTGTTGTGTCCCCCCCCCCCCCCCCCCCCATGACGAACTTTCGCAATAGCTCAAAATAAATAGCGCTATCGACGTGAAACTTTAAGTACCTTCTCCTACATGTTGTCCCCCCATGACGAACTTTCGCAATAGCTCAAAAATAAATAGCGCTATCGACGTGAAACTTCAGTATCTTCTCCTACATCAATTATACGTCTTCTGTACAAAAATGAAGTAACTTCGTCGAAGAAATCGAGATATAGCAAATTTAATGACTTCACTACACGAGTTTTACGAAAAAATGAGCTGAGTTTAACCCTCGCCCTACGGGGGGTTCTAAAACGACCCCCCCCCCCCCCCCCCGAGGTTTTCTTTGCATAAACTTTTTACATATGTGGCGCATCTTTGCTGAAATTTGTAGCAGCTTTAGTTTTACAACAATTATACGTATGCTGTAAAAATTCCGTTGAAATTGGTTGAGAAATTTGGGAAATAATGACGTTTTGATGACGTCATGTTGTTGGAAAAACGATAAATGTTTGAAAAATGGTAGAAAACAGAGTTTTGAAGCAAATTAGCAAAGATATAAAATGTCATTTTATTTAAATGGCAATCTCTTATTTCGAAATTTTGGGTTTTGACCCTAAAACGAACAAAAACTTCTTTAAAAAACATAACAAAATCAACATTTTCAAAGATGTTAAAACACCGGAATATATGTGAGAGAACCGGAGTATGGATAATACTCGAACCAAATTTAAAAGCAATATCTCTCTTTTAACTGAGTGATGGCTCCCTAAGTGTAAGAAACTCATGACGTAATTTTTTTTAATATTTTTTTTTAACTTTTTTACCAGATACGAATAAATGAATTAACTTTTTGTATTTATGAGGAAAACTGGTCTAGGAACATGCCTTTTGTTAACATTTATCAATTTCTAATTTGAGGTTTTCTGACGGAGCAAAATCGCTGGTTCGGGACGTGATCGATCGAGGTCATTCACTTGACCTGGAAGGGTCACTCGTTTGACCCGAAACCTAAAACTTGCAAACCGTTAGATTCCAAACATGACAGGCAACATGTTGGTTTTTACCGCGTTGCTCTTATCTTGCTTGGTTTGGAAGTAACAGGGGGTCTTTTTAGGACCCCGTAAGGCGAAGGTGAAAAAAGCTCCCGGAGGGCGAGGTTTAACATACCGTACAAATGCCATTTTTGAGCACAATGCAATACAAAAACCGTCAAAAGATAACAAATGGCACGTGCTACAAAATGGCTATCTCGGATTTTAGAAGCTGTTCGGTTTTTACCACACAAAAAAACGATTTGTTTTGGAAAAATCCATCAAAATCAAACTTTTCGAACATATACAAAAACGGAATATATGTTGGGAAAGCTACATTGTGGACAATACCTAAACCAAATTTAAAAGCAATATCGTTATTTTCGACTGACTTACGACTCCCCGTAAGTATGAGTAACTCATGGACGTCATATTTGGAAATTACGTTTGTTGGCTTTTATTGACCAGATAGACAAAAAACATGTCAGCACTGTATTCTGAGACCAGACTGAGACTGGTCTAGAAACATACCTTTTTTATTTAGATTTATAAATGTCAAATTGACCTTATGTGACCTGAACCTTGACCTGGGCTTGACACTAACTTCACTTAAATGAGGTCAGATGGTAAAATGACTATCACCATTGAATTATACGTGTGAAACAACCCATAAAACATATTTGCATGATTTTCGTAGATATTTTGTGCATAGTGCTTTTGTGACCTGACCTTGACCTAGACCAAGAATATCACCTTAGAGGGATGTGTACTATAGCTTTGTGAGCACTTTGGGTGATCATGGTCGCATCGAAGGCTTTGGATGGGAAGTATGGTCCATACACTCAAATACCTCGCTTTTACCTTGAACCTGACCGTGACCCGACATGTGACCTGAATTTGAAACTTAAGAGTATTCTTTAAATTCGTCTCATTGACAGCTTTCGAATTCCGCCTGCACGTCTCGCTGCGAATCAGTGGTTCGTAAGATAACCGGGGGGCGGACCGACCCCCCCCCCCCCCCCCCCCCCCTCCTCAATGGAAGGTGGCTGGAGACCACAGCAATGCCGGGTTAAAGCAAATTACAATAAAAAACGTCAAAAGAACGGACATGACATTCTCTTCAACGTGGCTATCACATATTTTCACAATTTTGAGTTTATGAACCCAAGAAATGCACAAAACTGAACTTCTTTGATTTTCTGTTTACAAAATAAAAAATGACATTCTCTTCAAAGTGGCTATCACAGATTTCACAATTTTGAGTTTATGAACCCAAGAAATGCACAAAACTGAACTTCTTTGATTTTCTGTTACAAAATAATTTTTAAAAGATATACAAAAACATTCTATTAAAGACCCAACTATAGACGATGCCTAAACCAAATTTCAGGACAAAAACTGTATTTTTGACTGCCTTATGGCTCCCTAATTATGAGTAAGTAACTCATGACATGTCATTTTAAAAAAAAGAGTTTTTGTTTTGCTTTAAGTGATCATATACAGACAAATAAATACCACCACTGTATTTACGAGCTGCGGTTTTTGTTCAGAAGATAACGAGTGGCAGAATCTGCCCCTGCCCCCCCCCCCCCCCCCCTCCCCCCCTCCCCTCCTCCTCCTTCCTCCTCCCCCCCCCCAGCGGGGCGTGTTTGGCTGAATACCCCAGGCGAGGGCGCGGGCTAATTTGGTCATAAGAAGGTTCTGAGGTCTTTTGAACCAAGGACGTGGGAGCCGTGCGGGCAGTGGGGGCAAATCGCCCCCTCCCCAAACTTTGGAGTTAGGTGGCGACACTCCGTCCACTTTTACATGATCTTTTCATTCTGAATTAGATCAACGACATTGGCATGGGTGTGACCAATGCTCATATGGATCATTTGCTTAAGTTTACATATGAACCTCGCATGCAAATGCGTAAAGCGCTATTATCGCCTTGGCAGGTTTTCAAATATTCATAGCGATAAACGTCGAAAAGCGGAGGGACGGGGATGTGTCCCAATATTTTCGAATTTTAACTTTATCCTTAATATGGCGTTCATGGAAAGAATCGACTGAAGAATGCTTACGTCAAATCGTTTGGTCCCAATCACTTTGTCTGTGGCCACGTCGCAAACTTTTTGGAGGTGGAGTCACTTGACTTGACCTGGTGACCTGACCTGAGATGACCCGAGGAAAAATCACACCGTGTTGGTAATTGATGCCCCAACAGCTGTGCCAAATTTGGCGGAGCTGCGCGCCGCCGTTGAAACTCCGGTGACAATGCCGTGTTTCTTATACAGAGACGAGTGAATGTGTAAAAAGTTGTGGAGGCGTCGCCCCAGCTCCAAAGTTGCGGGTGCGAGTTGCCCCATTGCCCCCACGGTTCCCACGTCCCTTGGTCAACGGTGAGACTATGTTGTAAGCAGTCAGTTTGCCTGCTAAATGATAGTCACATTGTAAACATAAACATTATTATCAACTACGCGATGAACGTCTCATGAAAAGAGAGAAAACACCCTGTCCGAAGGTAATCTTGAATTCATTTACTGTATGTTTAACCCTCGCCCTACGGGGGGTCCTAAAACGACCCCCCCCTGAGGTTTTCTTGCATAACTTTTTAGACATGTGCGCATCTTGCTGAAATTTGCCGTACCTAAGTATACAACAATGATACGTATGCTCTAAAACTTCCATTGAAATTGGTTAAGAAATTGGGGAAATAATGATGTTTCGATGACGTCATGTTGGAGGAAAAACGATAAATGTTGCAAACTCGTAAAAACAGAGTTTTGAAGCAATTGCAAACGTAATTAAGCAAAGATATGAAATGTCATGTTCTTTAAAATGTCGATCTCGGATTTTCGAAATTTTGGGGTTTTGACCCCCAAAATGAACAAAAACTGATTTTTTTGGGGGAAAAAATCACCACAAATTCAAAATTTTCGAAGATGTTAACAACGGAATACATGTGAGAGAACGAGTATGGACAATACTCAAAACCAAATTTCAAAGAAATATCTCTATTTTTTGACAGTGATGGCTCCCTAAGAGTAAGAAATTCATGACGTCATTTTTTAATAGATTTTTGACTTTTTTGACCAGATACGAATCATAATTACCTTTTGTATTTCTTAGACAAAACTGGTCTAGGAACATGCCTTTTTATTTACATTTATCAATTTATCAGTTTGAGGTATTCTGACGGAGCAAAAAATCGCTGTTCTGGACGTGGTTCGATCGAGGTCATTCACTTGACCTGGAAGGCCACTCGTTCACGCCGAAACCTAACAATTGTGTTACCGTTAGATTCCAACCATAACAGGCAAATGTTGGTTCCTTACCGCGTTGCTCTATGTTGCTTGGTTTGGAAGTTAACAGGGGGGGTCGTTTTAGGACCCCCCCGTAGTGGCGAAGGTGAAAAAAGCTCCCGTAGGGCGAGGGTTAAGTGAAATATTAATAAGATAAACGAACTTTTATTCATTTCAGCTCTTTATGCAGCACTTCATGGATGCGACCATCGTGGAAACTCCATTTATCGAGCACATGATCGAGGCATGGAACCTACGTCACCACCCCAACATGTGCTTCATCTTCTTCGAGGACATGAAGAAAGACCTGAGGTCGCAGCTCCGAAAGGTGACTGCTTTCCTGGCAAATCCTACTCCGACGAGCAGATTGACAAGCTGGCAACCACCTCCACATCGACAACTTCAGAAGAACCCGTGGTGAACATGGAGCATATGAAACCGTGCGGCATGGTCAACAAGGAACCGTGGCAGCTTCATCCGTAAGGGGAAGACGGGTGACTGGAAGAACCACTTCAGCCCGGAGATGACGGAAAAGTTCGACAAGTGGATGGCAGAGAAAATGAAGGGTACTGACCTCACGTTCGTAACAAGGAGCTAGATCAACATGACTGAGAAGTTTCGAACCCGGAACTGTGCTATTATGTGAAATGGATCACTAGGTGTCCAATTTACATGCAGCGTTCCTTTTAACCGACGGGCGATCTAATTTTGTTTTGCCATTGGAGCTAAACTTTGGCAGCCGGATTGACGCCTCAACGAACACTGATTCGAATAGTTACTTTGGAATAGCTTAGATGATTAAGTAATCTAACTGTGTGCATTTTGTCAGGTTGTGAATACTGTATACTGTATATATTATTTTGACATGGGGTCAATGCGAGAGAAAATGTTTAGTGCTGAGTGGTACTACAAGTTGATGAAATGTTAGTGGTAGAATGCGAGGAAAATGCTTGTAATGTATTACACAAACAATGTTGCATATCGTAAGCATAAGTCTCATATTTCACGTACAGAGCACTGTGAGCTCATAGAATCAATCTACCTAAGAAGGAAGAATCCGCAGTAAATTCAGTAACCTTCAGCTTCGGGAACAACGAGTTCCTTAGTATGTAACCTTAAAGGGAATAATAGTTCACCTTCAACATGGAGTTTTGGACTGAGATAGCAGATTTGTAGAGCAGATCTAAAAATGGGTTGTGGTGAAAGAATTACCGTCCCTACGTTAAGTAATTTCGACACAGGAACTAGTGGGTCCGTTTCAATTCCACTGTTCCGGGCCACGATCAGTTCCTTTCGCTCGCCGCTCGCCGCCGCCGGCTCGCCGCCGGAGGCACGTAAACTCTCTGGCACGTAGTCTCTGTCACGACGCCCTCGTTAATATCCGCTCAGCGCCGAGCGGCGCGGCGGCCTCTTGTCAGAGATTGTACTTGCGTCAGGCGGAGCGGGGGAGCCGTAACGCCTGCTGCTATCGTACGATTTCTCGTGAAATAGAAAGAGAAACTTTACTTCTTTCTCCACATATATCCATCAGTTGTCCAAACCAAAGTCATATTCGTAGTTTTGAGCTCAAGATGCACCGTATGGTTGAACTTCGAGACAACTTCAAGGTAACCTATTCCTTTAAACAACTGTCCAGCCGTGATAACAAATTATGACGGCTGTTTATTCGATAGCATTAATGCCTGCATGGTTTCATGATGGCATCTACAAGCATTGACGGATCTAGCGGCCGGCCATATGTCCATGCCCCCGCCTCTTGATCCTAGAATGGTCCAAGGCCGAATGTCTGCCAGGCGGACCCATTCTGACATGGAGAGGACCTATCTGATCTTGGATGTCATTTTCCATTGTGGCCTTTAGACGGTTCATTCTAGCATTTATAGGGATCTTTCTGACTACAGAGGGGCCTAATCGACTACTGGAACCTACTTGGGGTAAAACTTATCGGCCGAAGGGGCCCACCAGAGCTGCTATTGCTCTGCGGTTCCCCCTTCACCGAATCTTGGATCCGCCACTGTCTACATGTGGATGTTAGGGCGAGCCCCCTCCACCCGTTTCACCCCGTTGCTGTGTTGGTTGTAGTATCCGAAATCCCAGAATTGATAAAGGCAGAGACTTGTATGAATTCCTCCCCTGTCTGGGGCATTTTTGTCCAATTTGGCTTTTCAACCTCTGGCCAATATGATCCTGGGGCTTTATAAATCAGGGCCTTTATGAATATTGGCCAATAACTATACCTCTGGCCTTTATGATTCTTGGGGTGTTTTGAATGTCCCCCGCTGTGATGGACGCATAGCGGTAGGAACAGGGGGCAGCGGGGGGCAGGCCGCCCCCCCCCCCCCCCCCCAACATTCTGGATTTTACATTACGGCCCTATGGGCATTGCATGGAAAGAATCGACTCAGAATGCCTCCTGCCATCCCCTCACCTCCCTCCCTCCCTCCCTCCCTCCCTCCCTCCCTCCCTCCATCCCTCCCTCCCTCCCTCCCTCCCTCCCTCCCTCCCTCCTCCCTCCCCTCCCCTCCCTCTCTCCCTCTCTCCCTCTCTCCTCTCTCCCCTCCTCCCCTCTCTCCTCTCTCCCTCTCTCCCTCCACTCCCTCCTCCTCCCTCCCTCCCTCCCTCCCTCCCCTCCTCCCTCCCACCTCCCTCCCTCCGCCCTCCCTCTCCCTCCATCCCTCCCTCCCCCTCCCTCCCTCCCTCCCTCCCCCTCCCTAGTTCCCTCCTCCCTCCCTCCCTCTCGCCTCTCGCCTCCCTCCTGCACTCCCTCCCTCCCTCCCCCTCCCTCTCCCCTTTCCCTTCCCTTCCCCCAACTAAACATAGTTCCTGCGCCCCTGGATGGACTGTGCACATTTCGTCTCCGATTACCGGTATGGTCGCGTCTGTTGCAGAGCTGAGGCCCCGTCACTGTGGCTGGGGTGTCGGTGCGTGTCCGCCGCGCGGCGCTGCCGGTCTATCGTGACTCGGTGCTCTCAGGGTATCGGAGCGCCAGGGGGTGTCACCTATATAGGTGTCCAATAGGTCCGGCACGCAGGGCGGGGCGCCGGCGGTGACGTATAAAGGGGGTCTGTGGGGCTATTGGCTTGCGGCCGCGATGCGGTGGGCGCTGGAGCGCCACCTGTGTGGGCGGGTAATTCAAGAATGTGCGAGTTCCTCGCCATTTGATCGACGTCATCTCTTCGGTGTCAGGTATCCATGTGTCAGGTGCCGATCGGATTTATCATTGCGAGAGAGGAAAACATTCCCCTTCTGGCGCGTATTGTGACCGACACAGACATCCGAGAGCGACTTGTCTTGTTTTTTTGCCGTGGATTGTCACAGCTTGAAACTGTCGTGTGTGCAAATTTCACAATCATCGGTGCTCGCCCGTCTGTGATGTGCTTGTGGCGAAATAAATGAGGACACACGAACAGAAGGACAGCGTAGTGCTAGAAAATTAGTGATATAGACAAGCGATCCTGCTTGCTTCGCTGCGCGAAGAGCGACGCCCGTTGGCGTCGGTGGCGACACGTTGACGTCGTGGTGCCGTAACTTATTGGGTTTACACTGAATCGCAATTGCATTTATCAACCTGTGAACCGTCAAACGGGAGTGCGTTTCAAGCGCAGCATGTTCTTCGAGAATAATATATATATATATATATATTATATATATATATATATAATATAAGTATATATATATATATATAATATATATAATATATAAATAATATTATATATATATATATAGTAT
>JAXIVJ010018270.1:20000-23758 GCA_036785665.1 Chirona hameri | reverse complement strand
GTGTGTCTGTCTGTGTCTGTCTGTCTGTCTGTCTGTCTGTCTGTCTGTCTGTCTGTCTGTCTGTCTGTCTGTCTGTCTGTCTGTCTGTCTGTCTGTCTGTCTGTCTGTCTGTCTGTCTGTCTGTCTGTCTGTCTGTCTGTCTGTCTGTCTGTCTGTCTGTCTGTCTGTCTGTCTGTCTGTCTGTCTGTATGTCTGTCTGTCTGTCTGTCTGTCTGTCTGTCTGTCTGTCTGTCTGTCTGTCTGTCTGTCTGTCTGTCTGTCTGTCTGTCTGTCTGTCTGTCTGTCTGTCTGTCTGTCGTTCTGTCGTTCTGTCGGTCTGTCGGTCTGTCGGTCTGTCGGTCTGTCGGTCTGTCGGTCTGTCGGTCTGTCGGTCTGTCGGTCTGTCGGTCTGTCGGTCTGTCGGTCGGTCTGTCGGTCTGTCGGTCTGTCGGTCTGTCGGTCTGTCGGTCTGTCGGTCTGTCGGTCTGTCGGTCTGTCGGTCTGTCGGTCTGTCGGTCTGTCGGTCTGTCGGTCTGTCGGTCTGTCGGTCTGTCGGTCTGTCGGTCTGTCGGTCTGTCGGTCTGTCGGTCTGTCGGTCTGTCGGTCTGTCGGTCTGTCGGTCTGTCGGTCTGTCGGTCTGTCGGTCTGTCGGTCTGTCGGTCTGTCGGTCTGTCGGTCTGTCGGTCTGTCGGTCTGTCGGTCTGTCGGTCTGTCGGTCTGTCGGTCTGTCGGTCTGTCGGTCTGTCGGTCTGTCGGTCTGTCGGTCTGTCGGTCTGTCGGTCTGTCGGTCTGTCGGTCTGTCGGTCTGTCGGTCTGTCGGTCTGTCGGTCTGTCGGTCTGTCGGTCTGTCGGTCTGTCGGTCTGTCGGTCTGTCGGTCTGTCGGTCTGTCGGTCTGTCGGTCTGTCGGTCTGTCGGTCTGTCGGTCTGTCGGTCTGTCGGTCTGTCGGTCTGTCGGTCTGTCGGTCTGTCGGTCTGTCGGTCTGTCGGTCTGTCGGTCTGTCGGTCTGTCGGTCTGTCGGTCTGTCGGTCTGTCGGTCTGTCGGTCTGTCGGTCTGTCGGTCTGTCGGTCTGTCGGTCTGTCGGTCTGTCGGTCTGTCGGTCTGTCGGTCTGTCGGTCTGTCGGTCTGTCGGTCTGTCGGTCTGTCGGTCTGTCGGTCTGTCGGTCTGTCGGTCTGTCGGTCTGTCGGTCTGTCGGTCTGTCGGTCTGTCGGTCTGTCGGTCTGTCGGTCTGTCGGTCTGTCGGTCTGTCGGTCTGTCGGTCTGTCGGTCTGTCGGTCTGTCGGTCTGTCGGTCTGTCGGTCTGTCGGTCTGTCGGTCTGTCGGTCTGTCGGTCTGTCGGTCTGTCGGTCTGTCGGTCTGTCGGTCTGTCGGTCTGTCGGTCTGTCGGTCTGTCGGTCTGTCGGTCTGTCGGTCTGTCGGTCTGTCGGTCTGTCGTCTGTCGGTCTGTCGGTCTGTCGGTCTGTCGGTCTGTCGGTCTGTCGGTCTGTCGGTCTGTCGGTCTGTCGGTCTGTCGGTCTGTCGGTCTGTCGGTCTGTCGGTCTGTCGGTCTGTCGGTCTGTCGGTCTGTCGGTCTGTCGGTCTGTCGGTCTGTCGGTCTGTCGGTCTGTCGGTCTGTCGGTCTGTCGGTCTGTCGGTCTGTCGGTCTGTCGGTCTGTCGGTCTGTCGGTCTGTCGGTCTGTCGGTCTGTCGGTCTGTCGGTCTGTCGGTCTGTCGGTCTGTCGGTCTGTCGGTCTGTCGGTCTGTCGGTCTGTCGGTCTGTCGGTCTGTCGGTCTGTCGGTCTGTCGGTCTGTATGTCTGTATGCCTGTATGTCTGTATGTCTGTATGTCTGTATGTCTGTATGTCTGTATGTCTGTATGTCTGTTGTCTGTATGTCTGTATGTCTGTATGTCTGTATGTCTGTATGTCTGTATGTCTGTATGTCTGTATGTCTGTATGTCTGTATGTCTGTATGTCTGTATGTCTGTATGTCTGTATGTCTGTATGTCTGTATGTCTGTATGTCTGTATGTCTGTATGTCTGTATGTCTGTATGTCTGTATGTCTGTATGTCTGTATGTCTGTATGTCTGTCTGTATGTCTGTATGTCTGTATGTCTGTATGTCTGTATGTCTGTATGTCTGTATGTCTGTATGTCTGTATGTCTGTATGTCTGTATGTCTGTATGTCTGTATGTCTGTATGTCTGTATGTCTGTATGTCTGTATGTCTGTATGTCTGTATGTCTGTATGTCTGTATGTCTGTATGTCTGTATGTCTGTATGTCTGTCTGTCTGTCTGTCTGTCTGTCTGTCTGTCTGTCTGTCTGTCTGTCTGTCTGTCTGTCTGTCTGTCTGTCTGTCTGTCTGTCTGTCTGTCTGTCTGTCTGTCTGTCTGTCTGTCTGTCTGTCTGTCTGTCTGTCTGTCTGTCTGTCTGTCTGTCTGTCTGTCTGTCTGTCTGTCTGTCTGTCTGTCTGTCTGTCTGTCTGTCTGTCTGTCTGTCTGTCTGTCTGTCTGTCTGTCTGTCTGTCTGTCTGTCTGTCTGTCTGTCTGTCTGTCTGTCTGTCTGTCTGTCTGTCTGTCTGTCTGTCTGTCTGTCTGTCTGTCTGTCTGTCTGTCTGTCTGTCTGTCTGTCTGTCTGTCTGTCTGTCTGTCTGTCTGTCTGTCTGTCTGTCTGTCTGTCTGTCTGTCTGTCTGTCTGTCTGTCTGTCTGTCTGTCTGTCTGTCTGTCTGTCTGTCTGTCTGTCTGTCTGTCTGTCTGTCTGTCTGTCTGTCTGTCTGTCTGTCTGTCTGTCTGTCTGTCTGTCTGTCTGTCTGTCTGTCTGTCTGTCTGTCTGTCTGTCTGTCTGTCTGTCTGTCTGTCTGTCTGTCTGTCTGTCTGTCTGTCTGTCTGTCTGTCTGTCTGTATGTATGTGTGTGTGTGTGTGTGTGTGTGTGTATGTATGTATGTATGTATGTATGTATGTATGTATGTATGTATGTATGTATGTATGTATGTATGTATGTATGTATGTATGTATGTATGTATGTATGCATGCATGCATGCATGCATGCATGTATGTATGTATGTATGTATGTATGTATGTATGTATGTATGTATGTATGTATGTATGTATGTATGCATGCATGCATGCATGCATGCATGCATGCATGCATGCATGCATGATGGAAATAACTTTTGTGATCAAAACCACAATATTAATCCTGCAATTCTCGACGGCTTGGGCTGTGTGGAGGCAATCTTAGCTTTCTTCGACATTTAGATACAAACAAACTTGTTTATTCATTCTCACGTCATAATCCATAAATTCTCTGTTTCTTTTGACCTAGACGTTACAGTTATGAACTGGATCTGACGTCAAGGCTGCGTAAACAGGCTAACAGGTTAAATCTCAAACTTACATAGTGAAGTTAATTTACTTTAAACATTTAGCCGGATCTGGAAATTTAATCGATTTAACCAATTACATCGACCGAACCGGAAATCGGATTGCAAGGTTCAGGTCAAAATCTCTGTTACTCTGTCTACCGGGAAATCGGGTTAGCAATTTCTCAAAATATATCGTACAGGTATTTCACGTAAATTATCGCATCACTCGGACTTTACCAGAAACAATTGGCATTTAATATATCAGTAAACATTGCCCACCAAAACATACCTTTACTCATCGTAATTGAATTAAGTATTTAATTGCATCGAGCCAAAAAAATGCCCTGCCTTGTAAGCATTTAATTCACGTCATGACCCTTCGTTAATATTATTACGTTAATATTATGCATTATATTACGTTATTTTCCCCAA
>JAXIVJ010018270.1:0-15000 GCA_036785665.1 Chirona hameri | reverse complement strand
AGTGAGGGTACTGGGGTGTTGGGACGAGCGAGAGGAGCGGAGGAGTGAGGGTACTGGGGTGTTGGGACGAGCGAGAGGAGCGGAGGAGTGAGGGTACTGGGATGTTGGGACGAGCGAGAGGAGCGGAGGAGTGAGGGTACTGGGGTGTTGGGACGAGCGAGAGGAGCGGAGGAGTGAGGGTACTGGGGTGTTGGGACGAGCGAGAGGAGCGGAGGAGTGAGGGTACTGGGGTGTTGGGACGAGCGAGAGGAGCGGAGGAGTGAGGGTACTGGGGTGTTGGGACGAGCGAGAGGAGCGGAGGATAACGAGTGAGGGTACTGGGGTGTTGGGACGAGCGAGAGGAGCGGAGGATAACGAGTGAGGGTACTGGGGTGTTGGGACGAGCGAGAGGAGCGGAGGAGTGAGGGTACTGGGGTGTTGGGACGAGCGAGAGGAGCGGAGGAGTGAGGGTACTGGGGTGTTGGGACGAGCGAGAGGAGCGGAGGATAACGAGTGAGGGTACTGGGGTGTTGGGACGAGCGAGAGGAGCGGAGGAGTGAGGGTACTGGGGTGTTGGGACGAGCGAGAGGAGCGGAGGATAACGAGTGAGGGTACTGGGGTGTTGGGACGAGCGAGAGGAGCGGAGGATAACGAGTGAGGGTACTGGGGTGTTGGGACGAGCGAGAGGAGCGGAGGAGTGAGGGTACTGGGGTGTTGGGACGAGCGAGAGGAGCGGAGGAGTGAGGGTACTGGGGTGTTGGGACGAGCGAGAGGAGCGGAGGAGTGAGGGTACTGGGATGTTGGGACGAGCGAGAGGAGCGGAGGAGTGAGGGTACTGGGGTGTTGGGACGAGCGAGAGGAGCGGAGGATAACGAGTGAGGGTACTGGGGTGTTGGGACGAGCGAGAGGAGCGGAGGATAACGAGTGAGGGTACTGGGGTGTTGGGACGAGCGAGAGGAGCGGAGGAGTGAGGGTACTGGGATGTTGGGACGAGCGAGAGGAGCGGAGGAGTGAGGGTACTGGGGTGTTGGGACGAGCGAGAGGAGCGGAGGATAACGAGTGAGGGTACTGGGGTGTTGGGACGAGCGAGAGGAGCGGAGGAGTGAGGGTACTGAGATGTTGGGACGAGCGAGAGGAGCGGAGGAGTGAGGGTACTGGGGTGTTGGGACGAGCGAGAGGAGCGGAGGAGTGAGGGTACTGGGGTGTTGGGACGAGCGAGAGGAGCGGAGGAGTGAGGGTACTGGGGTGTTGGGACGAGCGAGAGGAGCGGAGGATAACGAGTGAGGGTACTGGGGTGTTGGGACGAGCGAGAGGAGCGGAGGAGTGAGGGTACTGGGGTGTTGGGACGAGCGAGAGGAGCGGAGGAGTGAGGGTACTGGGGTGTTGGGACGAGCGAGAGGAGCGGAGGAGTGAGGGTACTGGGGTGTTGGGTCGAGCGAGAGGAGCGGAGGAGTGAGGGTACTGGGGTGTTGGGACGAGCGAGAGGAGCGGAGGAGTGAGGGTACTGGGGTGTTGGGACGAGCGAGAGGAGCGGAGGAGTGAGGGTACTGGGGTGTTGGGACGAGCGAGAGGAGCGGAGGAGTGAGGGTACTGGGGTGTTGGGACGAGCGAGAGGAGCGGAGGAGTGAGGGTACTGGGGTGTTGGGACGAGCGAGAGGAGCGGAGAGACGAGCAGCGTCAAGAAGGATGTGGGAGTAATGAGTAATGACTGATGGGGTGATGTGGGTACCAGCCAGCAACAAGGCGAGGGGCGAGAAGGAGGAGCGTGTGTCGTGCGCTGATGTAAATGTGATTGGGCGTGTTGGGTGCTGCTGATGTGTAGATGCGGGGAGCACGTGCCACCCTCCCCGGGGAGCACGTGCCCTATCCCACCCTCCCCGGGGAGCACGTGCCCTATCCCACCCTCCCCGGGGAGCACGTGCCCTATCCCACCCTCCCCGGGGAGCGCGTGCCCTATCCCACCCTCCCCGGGCAGCACGTGCCCTATCCCACCCTCCCCGGGGAGCACGTGCCCTATCCCACCCTCCCCGGGGAGCACGTGCCCTATCCCACCCTCCCCGGGGAGCACGTGCCCTATCCCACCCTCCCCGGGGAGTAATGGGATTTTGTCCCGGCCGTCTGAGGAGGGGTGTATTATATAAGGTTATTACGAGCGAGCGCGAAGCGCTCGCTCTTCTTTCCGTGGTATATGGGAAAAATCTGAATATGAGCGGCCCGGCCCGACCCGACCCGTGGCGACGCTTTTGAGAAGCTCATCATATCTCTTTAACCACACGTCAGATTGACAAGCTGACTTCTTTGCTGAGCAGCCCCATCCAACTTACCCTGTTTGAGACCGGTGCCGACTCATGTGGGTGACTACCACTGCGTGTGGCGCGTGCCGCGTGAGGGGTGTTGAAAAGTGTTTTCTCGCAAAAACTCTGTAACGGCTGAGCCGATTGTATGCAAATTTGGTGTGTGGTTAGAGAACCCTCAGCCGCCAATTTGCCACAAGTCAGGGGTGGGGTGCCTGCACGTGCGCACGTGCACACCCCTATTTTATATCTCAGGAACGGCTGAACCGATTGCGTTCTAATTTGGTGTGTGGTTTGGGACCACTCCGCCGCCGTCTACCCACAAGTCATGGGTGGGGTGCCTCTGCACGTGCGCACGAGCACACCTTTTTTGTATCTCAGAAACTTCTTGTCCGATCAAGTTGAAATTCCCCATACATTTATTTCGCGCTCGCTCGTTCATCGCCAACTACGGCGCCTTACTGGTTATGTAAGATACACTAGATTCCAAGGGGCGATGGTAGCTCGGGCCTGAGAGGGTCAACGGCCGGGAGCCGTCCGGCCGCCTCAGGCGGGGAAACCGGTCGAGCCGAACGTAGCCTTAGGCGGGGAAAAGCTAACGGCCGAGGTCAGGTGCGTGGTCCGGGAGCTCGGGAAATTATGTGCAGCGGTGTGGTCGGGCCGACACGTTCAGGTTCGTCTCCAACTTCCAAATTAACGCTGCTAACACCCAGGTATAGCAGAAGTCCCGACGCGAGCCTTGAGTACTTTAGTTTGAGCCGTTCGGCGCAGTGTGTGTCCCAAACTCAAGGCTGTCCCATGAACCCACTCATAACGGGGGCGTGCTCCATCGGTTTGGTTAGGATGTGGCTGGAGATCGGGTGTCGGATGTGGTATGTATGAAGTACGGTATGTATGGGGGAGCAAGGGGTGGTACAAATTGACTGGTTCTCCGTCCAAATCGAAAGCTGGAAAAATGTTCTCCAGCAACATTAATGCAATATCGCTAGTTAAAGCAATACAGTTAACGTCTAGCAGCGCAATCCGTTCTGCAGTGCTTCCTCAAAGGAAAAATGTTCTCCAATAGCGTGATCCAAGATCGTCTACAGTTAACGCCCATGCATCCAACCATTGTTGTTGTTTTTCCAAGCGTTCGTGACTGAGACTCAACTCCATACCATGGGCTGGTTAGTGATTTATGCTGTTCGAAAGTAGCCGTTTTCTGGAACATGAAACACCGTATTTCCGACACAATGCCACACTTACCTGTAGCCCCTGATGAATGAGGACTTTGATGAGTCAGGCGGGTCTGATCTGTCTGGTGCCGCCTGACGGCAGGATCCGCCGTCTCAGGCAGCCCGAGCCCCGGAACACCTGCCTGGTCGCCGGTGGCCTCCGCGAGCAGCGGCGGCGAGGCGCCTGAGAGAAAGAAGCAGCCAAGGTTATCATGCGTGGTCTGATCGATAGCGTATGGCAGCAACTACTCAGTAGAACAAATTAGCGGATCAATTTAGCCGAAAAAAATTGGCTGCCAAATACAATATTTTCCATCACTTCACATGTATCAGCCATAGTTGCATCAGCAATAATGCAAACGACCACGTGCAATACAGGACTAAGTGGCGGATTAAGCTACACCTTCAATCAATTTCCGATGACTAGTACCCACCAGTGGCCATCGTGACGATAAATCGAATTAATGACTGCATAGACACAATTAATTCATAGCATGAGTTAATTATTACTGCGGAATATGGCGCGACCCTAGCGCCACCTATAGCGTTGTGCATTGTAGTGGACGCAGAGTTCCCCACTGTAAGCCTGCTTTACAACATTCAGCGAATTAGTGGTGCCAGTTTCAGAAAATATTTGTCCAATGTCCGACCGATGTCCAAGACCATGGTCACCTGCCCGTCCGAAACTGTCCGAAAATCATTGTATGTCCGAATTTTGTCCGAAAGCAGAAAAAGTGTTTGATATGGAAATGAATTATCTGTGGCACACTTTCTTTTTTTAATACAAAAGTAACTAAGAGATTTTCGCGACAAGCCATCATTGGGCATTGGATGTCCGAAAATGTCCAAAGAAATATGCTTATGTCCGTCCGAAAACCGAATCGGTCTTCTGACAAATTCGGAATTCCGCAAATGATTGTACCGATTGGCACCACTACAGTGAATACACAGTATCGCTCGTGACTGGACGTCTTTCCGTGACGTGACTGGACGTCTTTCCGTGACGTGACATGACGCCGTGACGTCTTTCCGGCCCTCCAATCCCCGACAATACACGGCACCGCACGATACTGCACGTGGTGACGAGGATCGTATTCGAACTGACACGGCACTGCACGACACTGCACGTGGCGGCGAGGATCAGATTCGAACCGACACGGCACTGCAAGATACTGCACGTGGCGACGAGGATCAGATTCGAACTGACACGGCACTGCACGATACTGCACGTGGCGACGAGGATCAGATTCGAAATGACACGGTACTGCACGATACTGCACGTGGCGACGAGGATCAGATTCGAACTGACACGGCACTGCAAGATACTGCACGTGGTGACGAGGATGAGATTCGAACTGACACGGGACTGCACGATACTGCACGTGGCGACGAGGATCAGATTCGAACTGACACGGAACTGCAAGATACTACACGTGGTGACGAGGATGAGATTCGAACTGACGCGGCACTGCAAGATACTACATGTGGTGACGAGGATCAGATTCGAACTGACACGGCACTGCAAGATACTACACGTGGCGACGAGGATCAGATTAGAACTGACACGGCACTGCAAGATACTACACGTGGCGACGAGGATGAGATTCGAACTGTCACGGCACTGCAAGATACTACACGTGGTGACGAGGATCAGATTCGAACTGACGCGGCACTGCACGATACTGCACGTGGCGACGAGGATGATATTCGAACTGACACGGCACTGCACGATACTGCACGTGGCGACGAGGATGAGATTCGAACTAACACGGCACTGCAAGATACTACACGTGGCGACGAGGATGAGATTCGAACTGACACGGCACTGCAAGATACTACACGTGGTGACGAGGATCAGATTCGAACTGACGCGGCAATGCACGATACTGCACGTGGTGACGAGGATGATATTTGAACTGACGCGGCACTGCAAGATACTACACGTGGCGACGAGGATGAGATTCGAACTGACACGGCACTGCACGATACTGCACGTGGTGACGAGGATCAGATTCGAACTGACGCGGCACTGCAAGATACTACACGTGGCGACGAGGATGAGATTCGAACTGACACGGCACTGCACGACACTGCACGTGGCGACGAGGATCAGATTCGAACTGACACGGCACTGCAAGATACTACACGTGGCGACGAGGATGAGATTCGAACTGACACGGCACTGCACGACACTGCACGTGGCGACGAGGATCAGATTCGAACTGACACGGTACTGCACGATACTGCACGTGGCGACGAGGATCAGATTCGAACCGACGCAGCACTCCACGATACTGCACGTGGTGAGGATGAGATTCGAACCGACGCGGCACTGCACGATACTGCACGTGGTGACGAGGATCATATTCGAACTGACACGACACTGCACGATACTGCACGTGGCGACGAGGATGAGATTCGAACGAGATTCGAACTGACGCGGCACTGCACGATACTGCACGTGGCGACGAGGATGAGATTCGAACGAGATTCGAACTGACGCGGCACTGCATGATACTGCACGTGGCGACGAGGATGAGATTCGAACTGACACGGCACTGCACGATACTGCACGTGGCGACGAGGATGAGATTCGAACTGACACGGCACTGCAAGATACTACACGTGGCGACGAGGATGAGATTCGAACTGACACGGCACTGCACGATACTGCACGTGGCGACGAGGATGAGATTCGAACTGACGCGGCACTGCACGATACTGCACGTGGTGACGAGGATCATATTCGAACTGACACGGCACTGCACGATACTGCAATTACGAAGCATAACATGGAATATTCTTGGTTTCCGCTCGTAATAACTGCCGTCTGGCAAACACCTCCAAAGATTTTGGAGAGCCAACAGGCCGTCCTACCTGCCTATATTTCCTGTACCTGTAAGTAAGTAAGTAAGTAAGTATATTATGAATACAAACTTACTCCACATGATTTGGTTCACATTGATGAACATGAATTGCATTCTCTAACACTGAACTTGAACTAGTGCAGTTGGGTTAGGTTGGGTTTCAGTACCTAAGTTAGACTACATTAAAGGAAATAGTTCACCTTCAACATTAGTTTTAAACTGAGATAGCAGTTTTGTAGCCCGTGTTGGGAAACCCCTATCTGCAAGTTTTCTTGACTGAAAAGACTCCAGCCCAATATATTTGAGTTTTTGGCGAAGGAATGCGGTGCTGGCGAAAGAATGTTGTACTGGTTCTAGCCCGGGCAGAGGCTATACCATCAGCCAATCAGCTTGCAACTGGTGCTAGCAAGCGAATCGCGCATACTTCCTTCGTGGTTTGCAGTGCAATAAATGCGTCAGAAACAATTCCAATGCAATATGCATCATAGATACTGGGATTGTACATATTTTTGGGGCAGAGGCGCACTCAGGATAACAAAAATGGGAGGCGATACACACCCTCAAATTAGGTCCAGCTTCAAATTAGTAAGATGATAAAAGCGATACGCGCATGGTGCCCCCCCCCATGTTTTTCCTGGATCCGCCTATGCGCAATATATTAAATTTCACAAATTACAGCATAAAATGCCCACATGTGACGTTCATGACGTGCCAAACAATCACGAACAGCACATATTTTTTCCCAGAAAATCCCCCCATTTTACATTCCCTGAATACACCTATTATTTTTTATTTTGTTTTTGTCTTCTGATTTATTAAAGACCAGTACATTTGAAGCTCAAAAACGTTTAGAGCATGAATATCGGTCGAGCCATATGGCTGCAATCACCTTTCAAACAACACCCAAAATTTTCAGATTTTTTGCCCCTTGGCCCCCTATTTTTCAACAAAACAAAAATTTAGGGGTCCACAAGGAGAGATCTTGTCATGACGCATCGAATGGCGCTTTTTCCATCGAAATCGACCGAGCAGTTTCCGAGATCTTTGGGGGGGGGGGCAGAATTTGCCCCCCCCCCCCCGCAGGTTAACGTAATTCTGGCCGCCCGCAGGGAATAGGGTTAACCCGTGCCCCGGTGGGCCTCTGAGACAACTTCAGGTCAATATTGAGACCAACAGAGGTCATCAAAGGTCAGATTTTCCAGTTTTAGGACTTTGCTTAGAACACTCCCAAATATCTCGGGAACTATGATAGCTAGGAATAAACGAAAGCAAAAACAATCGAAAGCCATTGCAAAATGCAATCGCACTTAGTGTCCTCAAATTTTAGCTCAGGTCAATGGTTCCAGAGGTCACCAAAAGTTGCGAGGTCATTTTTTCCAGAGGTCACCAAAAGTCGCGAGGACATTTTTTCCCCAAGAAGTTGTTCGTCAATAATTTTGTATCGGTTAAACATAGAGCAATACTTTGAACACCATCGTGTTTGTCTCGTCAAGGCGCTTCGAAACATCAACTGTGACCTGGTTAGGTCAACTCCAAAATTTTACCTCAGGTCAAGGTCATTTGGTGCCCCAGGTTGGTTATGTTGCATATTGGGCGACGCGATTCGACGATACAAACACAGTGGTGTCATTTGCACGTCTCTATTTGTATTATATCAAGAGTTTTGGCAAGCATGTGCTGGTGACCTCAGATGACCTCAGCTGACCTTGCAGAGGTCACTGAGCGGGCGGGCGGGCGGGCGGGCGGGCGGGCGGGCGGGCGGGCGGACGGACGGACGGACGGACGGACGGACGGACGGACGGACGGACGGACGGACGGACGGACGGACGGACGGACGGACGGACGGACGGACGGACGGACGGACGGACGGACGGACGGACGGACGGACGGACGGACGGACGGACGGACGGACGGACGGACGGACGGACGGACGGACGGACGGACGGACGGACGGACGGACGGACGGACGGACGGACGGACGGACGGACGGACGGACGGACGGACGGACGGACGGACGGACGGACGGACGGACGGACGGACGGACGGACGGACGGACGGACGGACGGACGGACGGACGGACGGACGGACGGACGGACGGACGGACGGACGGACGGACGGACGGACGGACGGACGGACGGACGGACGGACGGACGGACGGACGGACGGACGGACGGACGGACGGACGGACGGACGGACGGACGGACGGACGGACGGACGGACGGACGGACGGACGGACGGACGGACGGACGGACGGACGGACGGACGGACGGACGGACGGACGGACGGACGGACGGACGGACGGACCGGCAGACCGGCAGACCGGCCGACCGGCCGACCGGCAGACCGGCAGACCGGCCGACCGGCCGACCGGCCGACCGGCAGACCGGCAGACCGGCAGACCGGCAGACCGGCAGACCGGCCGACCGGCAGACCGGCAGACCGGCCGACCGGCAGACCGGCAGACCGGCAGACCGGCAGACCGGCAGACCGGCAGACCGGCAGACCGGCAGACCGGCAGACCGGCAGACCGGCAGACAGACGCTTATCAAATAAGAATATCTATTTGTATATTTTCCAATTGACTTATAATGGGGAGGTCACGAAATTGACCCGATCTTAGGTCACCGATACAAAACAAAACTAGATAAACGAATTGTAGGTACTTATGACCTTACGAAATACAGCAAGTTTCAAATCTCTCAGACAAAGACTTTGGCACGACCAGAAACATTTGTTTGAGGTAAGGTTACTTGACGTGATCTGGTGACCTGACCTCAGATGATCTGATGTCAAAACTTTCGCACAATGTGGATAATGTATGCCAGAATAGCTGTACCTCAGAATAGCTGTACCGAATTTCGCGGCGTTGTGTGCCGCTATTGTCCCGCTATTCCCGAAAAAAACCGGGGATGGGGGGGTCAAAATGACCCCCACCAGGGCAAGGGTTGAATAGCATCGGTGTGGTTGACCAAATGTAATGACCAAATGTAATGGAATACAATCCTTGATTAGAGCGAGCTGATTCGCCGAAAAGCAGCTGAAGAATCACACAAGTATGGTGATCCCATAGCATACAAAAGACAAGCCACCTGTTGGGTTAACAGCGATACATTAGTAGCAATCAGCAACATTTACAAGTCATTTACAGTGGTTCGCGGGATTCACCCGATTAGTTCGTGCACTTTTCCTCATCGCCAATATAACTGGTGCTGAGCATCAAGTGTATGGACGTACATGGTAGCATAGAAGGAAAATACCAGCAGACGCAGGAGAATGGGTCTTGTTGCAAGTTATATCATGCAGTTCCTGTTGTTAAGCACATTTTCCTTCCGAGCCTTAATCAGAAACCCCTAATTGAAAGGTGTGTGCCCTTGCAAGGATTAAAGATAAAACTCGGAAAGGAAACAACAAAAAATCATGGCCTTTCAACATTGAATGAAAATCACCCAAAATGCGCCCAACCATAAGGCGCATAACCATAAGGAAACACTACTTCGTGCATGCAGGTCACTTAATAAGAAGCAGTGCTTCCTGTTAACCCTATTAGTGGCAGGCTCCTGGCTACCCCTATTAGTGGCGGGGGGGGGGATTAGACCCCCCCCCCCCCCGAGATCTCAAAATCTACTAGTTCGATTTTCAAAATCCAAAGAGGGGGTGACTTCCCTCAGACTGATCTACACTTATATTTTTTTAATCCAAAATTTTGACAATTGTGGCGACAGGGGGTACAAATTCACAATTTTATAGTTATTTTTTGTTAATCCTTCATAACTCCTAGTTCTTCAGACTGATTTTGACCAAACTTTGTGGATCGACAGCAAATTAATAAAAAATTGATATATCCTGGTCATATTTGAAAATTCAAATGGTTTTGTTCCATGAAGATCACGATGTACTCGCTAAAACACAGTTTCCGATCCGGACCCTCCTAAATACTAAGTCATGGAACTGACGCTGGTCACGGTATCGTCTTCAAATTTGCAGACAATCTGTCTAGACTAGTGTTAGGAAATGTCAGCAAATTTCAGAAGCCTACCTACAGCCATTTCGGAGATGTTTGAGGAAGACATGGGGTGGGCAGAATCTGCGCCCCCCTGCCACTAACCCTCGCCCTACGGGAGCTTTTTCCACCTTCGCCCTACGCGGGGGGGGGGGGGGGGGCTGACAAGCCCCCTGTTAACTTCCAAACCAAGCAACTTAGAGCAATGCAGTAAGAACCAGCATGTTGCTTGTCATGAGAACAATCTAACAGTATGTAATTTTTAGGTTTCAGGTCAACAGGTGACCTTCCAGGTCTAGTGAATGACCTCGGATATACCACGTCCAAAACAGCGATTTTGCTAGTAAAAAAACCTCAAAATTAGAAATTGATAAATGTAAATAAGAAGGCATTTCCTAGACCAATTTTGTCTTAGAAATACAGCAAAGGTAATTATTTGCTCGTATCTTGTCAAAAAAGAAAAAAAAGTAATTAAAATTGACGTCATGAGTTTCTTACACTTAGGGAGCCATCACTCAGTCGAAAATAGAGATATTGCTTTGAAATTTTGTTTGGGTATTGTCCATACTCAGTTCTCTCACATATATTCCGTTTTTTTTTTACATCTTTGAAAATGTTGACTTTCTGGTGATTTTTTTATTTATTTTAGTGGTCAAAAACCCAAGGTTTTGGAAATCCGAGATTGCCATTTTAAAGAGAATGACATTTTGTATCTTTGGTGAATTTTGTTTGCAATTTTCTTAAAAACTCTGTTTTCTACGATTTTTCAAATATTTATCGCTTTTCCACCAACATGACGTCATCAAAACATGATTATCTCCCAAACCACTCTACCAATTTCAATTAAATTTTTACAGCATACGTATAATTGTTGTTAACTCAGCTACAAAACAATTCAGCAAGATGCTGTAATGTTCCAGAAGAAACATCCAGAAGATCGCCGACGCACCCAGACTGGTTCAGATCGAGGCGCAGCAGCTGATGAAGGAGCTCCGGCCGGGACTTGACTCGGCCTGGCTACGGGCTCGTAAATAGCTGCACCGGCGCCTGCCTCGCAGTGAACTGTCATACAATTGTGTGTATTACTCATGAGGTCTAGTGACAGCGTTGATTTGATTCACGTGTGTATAGTCGCTCTGCGTGTTTATGATTTTGATTTCAGCATATATGCATTTCTTGTTTACTTATAGGTATGGCGGGCATCTGTGTAGTCCTGAGGTGTCGATCAAAAGCATCTTTCTTATGGGTATTAGTTTTTGTAAACAATTCAATTATTTGATGTTTGTCATCATCATGTACCGATATATTGTGTTGCGTTCATGGGTTTTGCTTACATGCTCTTTAACCGAACATTTTCATCTGCATCACTGCTGCGCTGGCGTCATGGTACATATGACGTCAGTGGTACATGTGACGTTTTTCTGTGAAATGTTCTGTTGGATTGTATGCGTTTGTTTAGCAAATATGTATTAAACTTGCAATACAACATTCGCGAAAAAAAGAAGAAAAAAGATGCTGTGCATGTGTAAAAAGTTATTCAAGAAAAACCGCAGGGGCTGTCAGCCCCCCCCCCCCCTCGCAGGGCGATGGCTAATAGGTTAAGTGACATGCATGTTGGAAGTTTGATACAACTTTACGTCCAACAAAGGTGCTAAGTATAAAATTGTATATCAAACCTGCCTATCCTGCGTCATAGATTCACTATGATCCTCAAAGACACTTAACCTGTTCGCTAGCAATACTTATACAAATCACAAAGTTGCAGCTGTTTAGAAAACATCCTATCAAACATCTTCGTTGCAAAATGTCCATGTAAGTAACCAGTGTCGTACCGGGAGGGGGACGTTTGAACGCCCCCCCCCCCGCCCCGCCCCGCCCCGCTGAGGTTTGTTTTTGCTCGGTATAGCTGGAAAGGCATCAATTACTCACATTGTGTGCATTTATCTTTAATAGAGGCCATTTCCTATTACATCAGAAGATCACGCCGTGACGTCATCAACAAATGGAGTTGGGCCACAGCAACAGTTTTGGACCGCGTGGTTAAAAACTCACAGGTTCAATCAGGCCATACGTACGTACGATCCTTTTCCTTTCACGGGGTAGAATTTCCGTCTAGATTTTCAGGGTGGTGATTTTTTTTTCGCCAATTAGTGCAAGAAAATCTGGTTATTTTGTAATCTTCGCCAGGCGGGTTATTTGGGTGCAAGAGGCCTCAGATAAGAGGAAATTATTTTTGGAAACGTGTGCATAAAGGTGACGCTTGACGATTCGCTCGGTTATTTTGGATATGGCAGTGACTGAGGAGATGGAAAATTGTGCAATTTGTGCGGGCATATTCATGATGAACGCATTATTTAAACAGGCAGACACATAGTGATCAAACTAGTTATACTGGTACAATTACACATGATTGGTCCCTTTTTCGTGAAACGACTTTGGTTTCAAAAAGGTTTCTTGATACCGTATTTACCTCGTTACGATTTACTCAGTGGTACATCGAAGTCATGACACAAGGTTTCTGGAATGAAGAACATTACACCTTTATATTCCTTTGAATCGAAACAGAACATTTCACTCATGCGTATCTCTGGATTCAAAACGCGCATTTGCCTCTCTCTATACATACAATTAACACGGACAAATTACCATGAGGTTGTTACCAATTACCAAATTAGCAATTACCAAACAATTACGACATCAGATATCGTTCCTGGCTATGGAAGATATATAATTTGTATCTTATGCACAGAGATAGAAAAACATGCCGACTTCATGGACAAAGTCGGAAACAAAATGGACATGTTGTTTCCTGACATGGAGACAAAAGTGTTGTCCCAACAAATCACTATTTTGCTTTGAGACAAAATCAAATGCGTTGGAATCAGCTCCATTGTTATTGTCACCTTATCCTAGGGCTATCAATTTTAGCGTATATGATACTGCACGATGTTATTTTTCATGGTATGGCTCGCACTACTGGATCAGTGTGGAAAAGCAGCACATATTTGGGGCAATCCTTTAAAGAAAGAAACCAATGCGATGTATTCATCTTTTAAAGAGTCCCCATATCAAGTGATAAGTCTTGGCTTTTAAGTAGCCTTGATGATGCCAAAACGCTATCAGCTGCCGGAGACCTCCCGCCCGTCCGGAGACCACTGTATATTTCCTATGGGAAATTGTTGGGTCTCGGGCCAGGTCCGAAGTGTTTTTTTTCAGCGCCCGGTTTTGCCGCCTAACCAAACTTGGCAGTTGGCACAAACATTGGTAAGTCGACTAAGCTTGGACAGGACCGCCTATTTCGATGTTTTTCATAAAATCAAGGCCGTCTGTGGAGTGGCGATGGGTCATTAGCACGTGTCTGCAGTGAGTTGTGTTGATGGATGTATTTTATTTATGTTCTAAAAGATAAGGACTTGTATATGTATTATCGTTGTATGTTTTCAGTTGATGATGATAGTAAAAAGTTGGTAAGTGGTTATTGCAAATACTTGTTATATAATATTGCAAAAGCAATTAATTAGCAACAAGTTAGAGAACGGCGGGGAACATCATAGATGCTCGTTCCTGAGATCACGTGTCCTAGAAGTAGTTGATATAAAATCGCTTTTGTCGGAGATCGATTTGTCCTAACATCATTTTGTTGGAGACCCGCTGGTGCTTCTTTCCACCCCTGCTTATGCACGTCAACATTTGTGTTGCATGCACTCGCTTCTGTACCCTACCCACCCTCCCTGCGTTGTTAACGCTATAAAGGGTAAAACGACAGTTCGTTTCCCATCCATCATTTTGCCTGTTTTCAAACTTCAAAACGGTATTGTTTTGCAACAAATAACTACTTCCGAGACTAATGGCAGCGTATAAATGTCCCATTGTGTTTACTAGGATGAATGAAGATACAAAATACACCAAGGTCTGTAAAAACCATGGCGTGTAACATGGCGTGTGTTGTCCATATCACGTTTTGACGATCAGCTGCCCGCCAACGTCTCACTTTCCCGGTTCCGTCCTCTGCATCGTGTGACAGTTGGTGACAGCCGTGAGTCAGCGAGCGGCATTGTCTGCAGGATAGCCGACTTGACGGTCCCTGACCTCTGCAGGAAAGGTCACGATGGCACACCACCAAATCCGGGGGCTGTTATTGTTTAGGTGTCAGCGTTCGTAGGAAATGACTAATTCGGACGAGTTCAGGTATACGTAAAAATGAACTTCCAGAAAGCGGTGCATTGAATTCCCTGTGGTATATGTTCCCAGTTTATTGTTAGCAATCTAGCAAGCAATCAAGCGCGGCGATTCGTGGCTAAATCTGCGAAGTTTAACGTTGAACTGTGTCCTGTGAAAAATGCACCGCTGCCAAGTAACCGGACAACTAAAGAACTGCAAATTTGTTTTTCACCATGCATGAACAAGAGGAATATATCCGCAACCGTGGAACCTAAAATCATATATAAACATGGTCTTGTTCGCCATACCCATTGAGGGAACGATCGGCATCATTGGGAAGCATGATTATCTTAGTAGGCAGTCTGCATTGTAAAACAACGCTAACTATCCCTCTATTATGAACTATTCCTCATGGTATCGTCACTGCCTGAAACAAGGAACATTCGATACAAGTTTACAATATTATTTTTTCAACACCGTTATCC
>JAXIVJ010018269.1:10000-23761 GCA_036785665.1 Chirona hameri | reverse complement strand
AAGTATCTGGGAATAACGCTAGACACACGTCTCTCGTTCATCCCACACTTCAATGATTTAGTGCAGAGATGTACGCGACGAATTAATATTATGAAGTCATTGGCTGGTCGAGGGTGGGGCGCAGATCGGGCCACTCTCCTCCAACTATATACTTCCCTGATACGCCCAGTACTGGATTATAACGCATTCTTATTTGATGACATATGTTCCAAACAAATTAAAAAATTGCAAACTGTCCAAAACGCTGCCTTGCGCATCGTGACTGGAGCCTGCCGCACCACCAACACCACAAACTTACACATCGACACTAACATTCCCACACTCTGCCGCCGACGCAAATACACACTACTTAGATTCTACGCCAGAGCAAGTTCACACCCCACACGCCCAACATTCCACATTTTAAATCACCCCGCACCCACTAGACGACAAACACTACTACAAAAACGACACCCGCTTATCAGTCACAGAATCAGACAAACACTCACACTATTCAACATCGCTCACATCACCACAATGCCAACGCCACCACTCACACCTCACTGGCTCGACACAACACCAGACACACACCGCCTCTTCACACACAACAAAAACACAGTCACCGCGTCAGAAACACTCTCACTCTTCCACGAACACAAATCACAACACAACACATACACATACATATACACAGACGGTTCACGGGGCGAAGGCCGAACCGGTGGTGCATTCTACACAAACACAGTTAGCAATAACTTTAGACTTCCCGACATAAATAGCGTATACACAGCGGAATTGTCAGCCATTTTATTAGCATTAATATACGTCAGAAAAGAAAAACTTAAGGAAGTAGTCATTTGCACAGACTCGTCCGCCTCGCTCACGGCTATTTCCTCGATTAGTGAATGTAGAAACCCGATAGTATTTAAAATCAGACAACTAATCAAGTATTTAAACAGTAAAAACAATAGTATTAAATTCCTCTGGATCCCAGGACACGCAGGTATCCCGGGAAACGAGGAAGCTGACAGACTTGCGAAATTGAGCCTAGAATTACCTTCAGTAAACCAACTTCCAAGCCCAGTATCAGACGTGTTAAATTATATTAATTCTCAACTTAGCGTACTGCGCCAGAGCGAGTGGGACGCCGCTCCGCATTTTCATCTTTATCCAATTAAGCCAAAAGTCCAACATTTTATATCTAGTCACCAGAATTGTAGAGAGAAGGAGGTAATTTTGGCGCGCCTCCGTCTCGGTCATACACAAATTACTCATTATTATATTATGGAGAATCTCCCGCCACCAAATTGCCAACATTGCCCAGGTTATCCGCGCTACACAATCAAGCACTTACTTATTACTTGCCCAGTACACAACGATAAACGACAGAACATTATTAATTACACACAACAAAATGGCATCACATTAAATCTTCAAACACTGTTAGGTGATAGTTATCCTGAATTGATAGGTCTCCTCTTAGATTATCTCTACCAAACACGATTAGCTAATCAAATATAACAGGGGTTTTTGGCCTTGCGCATTTTTGGCCCACCGCGCAGGTTTTTTCCCCTTTGCCTAGACGCTGGGTTTTTTATTATTCAGGACTTTTCGCCCAGCTAAATACACCCCACAACCAGGTCTCGCCGAGGCGCCGGAGCCAGGGAGACTGGCAACAGTCTCCCGTTGTGGCAATGACGGCACCGCCACGGCTCCATCAACACTGACACTCTTCCAAACTGCACAATAATACTCTGTATTATTCTATATCCAGGTCCAGGCAGGTGGTCGCAGGCATCACCTAACACTTGCTATGACACCCCCACACCTTCATTGCTTGGTCCCTGGTCAGTGCAGGGGCCGGTAGTGCGATTAGGCTCTCGCTCACGGCATCGCACTGACCAACAGACGCTATCACACACACACACCCGAGGTGTTCAATACCAGCTCGTACAACATGACTCCGCGCACGCTTGAGGACCGTGTCGCGGCAGTTGTAGCATACTCGGAGCACCCACACTACCACACTGGATCAGATTTGTCACACCAGATCTGATCTGGAGTGTGCTCAGGCACCACGACATAGCTCGATGCACGCGGTTCCCGGGAGTGTATATTCTTTTGGGCAGGGAATTGCACCCCCGCGGGACCGGCCGCGGCGAGTTATGTTGAGCACACTCCGAGCACTCACACAACCAGACCAGACCGACCTAGGACCTGTCACCAGCTGGGTGTGTATGTAATACAAATATATATGTATGTGTGTCTCGTGTTTTACTTATTTTTGACCTTGAACGAAATACTTAACGTAATGTTAGATATTATATTTACTTTGAACAAATAATTTTTCCGGGTACAAATAAACCGGTTAACGTAACTAGTAACGTAAAATAGCTGCCCTAGTCCCTAGTTTGCTCCTGGTCACATAAACCGGATAACGTAACTCTTTTCCTGGCAAATTGCCAGATGTCACTCCCCACCCGGAATATGGCTATAGGCCGGTCCGGGAAAAAAAGAGAAAAAAAAAGACTCTCCAGCCCTCCACCGCTTCCGGGTGCGGGACCCTGTCCACGTGCATGTGGCAGGGTCGTTAGACCCTTAGATAGGTAGCCTCTTAGATATTTTTAAGTAGGCAGAATCATTAGATTGGCAATAGGCCTCCTCCACGGTATAGTTCCCCTCCAGTCTTTGAGATAACTTGCAGTTGCAGTTGCCAACACGTTCTGCCGTGTGTGGCAAATTAACGTAAAACTTAGGTTCCTGTTTTAACTTTCCCCTCCCTCCTCCGGTCATGGCGACCCCCCCGACCCGCCCCCCCCCCCCCGACCCCCCTCCGGGGTTCCCCGGCGCGCGTCCGCGTGCCCCCTGGACGGTCCCCCCTCCCAGCCCCCTGCCCGACCCGGCCATCACCCCGTTGGACTGGGGCCCTCTGCTCCGCCCGCCGCTCAGTCCCCCTCCCAGCCCCCCTCAGGGGCCCCGCCCGCCCCGTCCAGGGGCCCGGCCGTTGCCGGACTCCCATCCCCCCGACCCACCCCCCCGCCCCTCCGCACCTCCGCCCCCCCCCCCCGACCCCCCGACCCCCCTCTGGGGTCCCCCCCCCCCGGTGCGCGACGTCGCACCTCCCCGGTCGGATCCACTCCCCGCTCCCCTCAGGGGCCTCCCAGGGTCCGACCCGGAGCACAGCTCCCCCCGACCCCACCCCCCCGGACGGGCCCACTTGCCTCCTTATGTGGCGAGCGGATGGCATTCCATTTAGGAATGTCAACCCGTTCCAGGTCCGGCGCTGGCTGGTCGCCATCTGTGGCGACGTAGCCAGCGCCAAACCCATTCGATCAGGAGCACTCCTGATCGAGACACTGACGTCCCAACAGAACGTCAGTGTCATGGGACGGACCACCTTCATCGGAGTGAGGGTCGCCGTGGAGGCCCCGGCGCACCTCAACTCCGTGGAGGGTCTGGCATGGTGCCCAGACGTGGCCGAGCTCTCGGAGGACGACCTCCTCCGGGAACTCGCACACCAAGGGGTGTGCGAGGTGACTCGCCTGTCGCCATCGAAGCGGCGACCCGATCAGCCCAACCCGCTGATTCGGCTCCGCTTCCGAGGCAGGGAGCTGCCGACCCACATCCACTGTGGGTACGTGGCTGCCCCCGTCAGGGAGTGGATCCCGCCCCCCCCCCCCCCCGGCAGTGTCAGCAGTGCTGGCACTACGGCCACCTCAAGTGGACCTGCCGGGTGCGCACCGCCACCTGTGGTCGGTGCGCTGGCGAGCACGGCACCGAAGGGTGCACGCGCGCAGCACGCTGCGCCACGTGCGACCAGGCCCACCCGGCCTGGGACCGCCGGTGTTTGGCCTGGGGCCTCGCTCGCGAGACGGAGCGCTTGAAGCGCGGCGACAGTCGGCGCCCACCGGACGCCCCGCCCTCCACCTCTCTCAGCCCAGATCTCGCCCCCGGCGCTTGGCCGCCCCTCCCACCTCCCGGAACCTCCCCCCCCCACCCCACCGGCCTCCCGCCAGACCCCCCAACCGACAGACCCCCGACCACCACCCCAGCTCCCCGAGGCATCTCTGTCGGACCTCGAAGGCGCCGTTGCCGCTGATCCACCGGCACCGCGCTCCCCAGCCCAACCAGCCGAGTCGAACACCGACTCAGGCCCCGCCTCCCCGGCCTCCCCAGCACCAGCGGAGAGCCGATTCTCGGAGGACCTCCCCTCCTCGGACGACTCTCTCATGAGAGCCGTCTCCCGGAAAGTCGCCCGCAACCCCGCCCAGTCCCCGCTCTCCTGCCCCAGCTCCCCGCCCGCCCGCCTCTCCCCGCCATCCCTCCCCTCCCCCCACCCTCCTTCCCAGCTCCCTCGCCCTATAAGACAGGATAGCCCCTCCCCCCCCAGCCCCCCTGAAAGTAACCGCTACCGCCGCAATTTGAGACGGTTGAACAAGAAACAATATATCACCTCCAACAAATACTTCATTAAGTTATTTCTGACTAACTGTTAAATCGTGCTGCTGCTGACGTGGGAGTTGCGTGTTGGCTGCCGGTGTCTTGTTGCGGGGGCCCCCTGCTGGATCTCGGCCGCGCGGCGAAGGGTTCTTCGTTGCGTGGCTGATTTGGCGGGGGATTTCTGTGATGGGACGCCGGTGGTTGATGTGCGGTTTTGCGTTGGCGGCGGCATGATTCCCTGCCAAACCAGTCAGAAATAACTTCCTGACTAACTGTCAAATCAGGTTGCTGCTGACGCGGGAGTTGCGTGTTGGCTGCCGGTGTCTTGTTGCGGGGGCCCTCTGCTGGATCGGTAGCGCGGCGAATGGTTTTGAGCGAGGCTGTTCGTTGCGTGGCTGATTTGGCGGGGGATTTCTGCGATGGGACGCCGATGGTTGATGAGCGGTTTTGCGTTGGCGGCGGAATGATTCCCTGCCAACTGGTCGCCCAACGAAAGGTCCCATTGGAATTCGTTGTTCAATTCTTAACGTAACGCTCCTCCCAACCCTCCTCAAATCATGTTAATGCCGACGTGGGGCCGCGTGTTGGCTGCCGGTGTCTTGTTGCGGGGGCCCCCTGCTGGATCGGTAGCGCGGCAAATGGTTCTGTGCGGGGCTGTTCGTGGCGTGGCTGATTTGGCGGGGGGCTCCTGCGATGGGACGCCGATGGTTGATGAGCGGTTTTGCGTTGGCGGCGGATTAATGCTGAGCTGAGTATTTTCTCTGCTTGGCCTATTAATAAACCTACTGTTTGATTTTCTTACCAATTCGAAACTCCTTGACAAACTGTAGTCGGTGATCGGGACGTCACCGCCCCTTTTTGTTTTGTTTTGTTAAATTTTAGGCATTTCGGTCAATTATGACCATTGCATGCCTTTTCAATTTATATGTTCAGGAACGAACAATTGATGCGTTACACAGGTATTATTTTATGTTTGTCTGTGATTTACATCTTTTCGAATAGTTTTGATTCTTGGAGAAATGAAAACAGTAAATTGAGCAAGTCTGGTTGTGTGTCTCCGAGTACAGATGTCAAACTGAATGGCAATTTTTCTTTGTTGCAAAAAGAGAGCAGCTTACCCCTTTGTCTACGGTAATTTGGACACTGTATGATAACATGTTCTACTGTCTGTGGACATTGACAAAGCGAGCATATCGGCCGAGCGTCTTTGGAATATATATAACAATGTGTGTATAAAGTATGTCCTAAACGTAATCTAGCCAAAACTTTCTCTTCCCGTCTATTATCTCTGTTTGCAGACGTCCACACTTCAATGAGAGGTTTGATGCGTCGAAGCTGTGTTGCTCGAGTAGTATTGGTCCATTGCATTTGCCAGTTTTTTATCATTGCTTGTCGTAAGCAAGCTTTAATGGATGTATAGTCAGTTGGAATGTTTGTTATGCTATTTAAAGAAAGTGCCTCTTTTGCAAACTTGTCCGCTTGCGAGTTTCCATGGATACCGCTGTGACCCGGTATCCAGGTGAACCGTATTTGTGTACCATTGTTGGATAATTCCTGGTGTAGATTGTATATATGTATCAGCAAGGGTGACGATGGAGATTTCATAAGCAATGACTGAACGACCGAACGCGAGTCTGTGCAAATCACCGCTCTTTGTAAACATTTTTCTTGAATAAACTGAAGGGCTTCTAACACCGCATGTAGTTCGGCGATATATATACTTGTGCTATTCTTAAGACGAGTTTTAATTATGTGTTCATTACAGTTACAGAAAACTGCATTTGAAGTGCGATCACCGTCTTTCGAGCCATCTGTGAAAATGAAATGAAAACTGGAAAACTGGTTGCGTAATTCACCAAACTTGTGTTGCACTTCTTGTGGAGTAATGAGTGCTTTTGAACAATCAAAAAGAAATAGAACCTCCCTGTCAATCTTCAGCCATGGAGGAACATTGAGTTTAGGTAAGGGAAGGATTTCTGGTTGAATGTACTCCAAATCTGCGGAGAATTTCTTAACTCTAGAAGCTATTGTTAATCCAGATCGTTTTTCAGCCGGACCAATGTAGTTATGGTGAATTGATGGTAAGATGTGTATAGATTTATAAGTATTATGGTTTGGATGAAACAAAATTTTGCTAACATAACGTAAAGATTGCTCCTGTCGTCTCAAATGTAAGGGCGGTATAACAGCTTCTGTTTGTAAGGACGAGATTGGTGAGGTTTTCATGGCCCCAAGGGCTATTCGGATGAATGAGTTTTGAATTGTGTCTAATTTTTTAAGTGTGTTATCACTGGCACCGGCGTAAATTACAGCTCCGTATTCTATGATTGGCAACACCAAAGCCTTGTACAAATGAAGAAGTGTTTTCCGGTCTGCCCCATACTCTGTGCCGGCAATACATCGAAATAAGTTCAGACGCTTGCTACATTTTGATTTTACATACTCCATATGCTTCACCATACTGAGTTTTGAGTCCAAAACTATGCCAAGGAATTTGAATGACTGTAAGCGAGGAATAACGTGACCTGAAAGGCGTAGGTCAGAAGCCTGACGCATTCTGTTGTTTTTGGTGAAAGTCATCACTGCAGATTTGGTTGGTGAAAATATACTACCGTTCTTTCTTGACCAATCTTCAATTATGTCTAGTGCCTGTTGTAAACGAAAAATGGAGTGTTGCGAGTCGCTGTCGGTGCACCATATGGAACTGTCGTCAGCGAACAAAGAGTAGTTTATACTTGAAGGAACTGCGTCGAATAGATCATTGATCATGACGTTGAAGAGCATTGGAGATAAGCAGCTACCTTGCGGTAAACCATTTTGAAACGAGTATGTGTTGGAATATACTGAGCGACATCGTACCTGAAAATTACGTTCACCTGTAAGAAAGCCTAACAAATATTGTGCGAGATGTCCTCGAATGCCTAGCTTATGCAACTTAAGTATCAGAATCGGCCTGTATACCATGTCATAGGCACGACTTATGTCCAAGAAAACTGCTGTTGTATGTTTCTTATATTTAAATCCTTTTCTTATATCAGTTTCAAGTCGTACGATATGGTCATAAGTGGTATGATTTTTGCGAAAACCACTCTGGTATTTTGAAAGTAAATTATTTTCTTCTAAGAACCAAGCTAAACGTTTACCTACCATTCGCTCAAACACTTTACCTAAACAACTGGTCAGGGATATGGGACGATAGTTGAAAGGGTTATTGCGATCTTTTCCCGGTTTCGGCAATGGAATTGTGATTGCCTCTCGCCATGCTGCTGGAAAAATGTGTTTGGTCCATAAGTCATTGAGTGTAAGTAACATAAATTGTAAAGTGTTATCTGGCAACTGCCGAAGAAAAGCATAATGTAACTTATCGGGACCAGTGGACGTGTTTCCTGTAGATGAAATGGCATCGCGTAACTCAGATAAAGAGAAAGCATCATTGTACACTTCAGTGTTATCTGAGAAAAATGCATTTGGAGTCAAACGAAACTCTCTTCGGGCAAACTCAATAAATCCAGGTTTGTAGTTTTCTGTTGAACTGCAGTGAGCAAAGCTTCTAGCTATTGTGTTAACAATTTCTTGCGGTTCTGTTATGTTCGTAGCATTTACACGGAGGACTGGAAGGCTGGTAAAACTTCTTTTACCAGATAATGAGCGAACAAGTGACCATATTTTACTTAAAGGTGTGCGATGGTTGAACTGTGCAAGAAAGGATCGCCATGAGGAGCGCTTTGCTTCTCGTATGATCCGTTTACAACGGGCTCTTTCTTGATTGCGTATGATTAAATGTGCGTTATCTGTGTGCCGTGAGTAGCTACGAAAAGCTCTTTTCCGTCTTGCTATGGCCTGAGCCACTTCTGGAGACCACCATGGAACCGCTTTGTGTCTCGTTGACGGTGATGTGGATGGAATCGATACATTCGCAGCTGATAATATAGTATTTGTAAGAAACGTGATGCCTTGCTCCGGAGAATGAAATTGTTCTTGATCGATGTTGCACAATTCTTGAAATTGCGTCCAATCTGCCTTCTTCAAATTCCATCGAGGAATAAAACTGGTAACAGCATCGTTACCAGAAGTAAACGTTGTTTTAATTTTAATAGGATAGTGGTCGCTGTGATGGATATCACAGTCAACAAACCATTCAAAGAGGCTACATATTGGCGATGAGCAAATTGACAGGTCAATTGCTGATTCACTGTGGTGAGATAATGAAAAGTAGGTATTGTCGCCTTTGTTGAGGAGAACGAGATCGTGGACGTCAAGAAAGCTTTCGATAATGTCGCCACGCTCGTCTGGAACTCGGGTGTTGCGTGCCCACATAGGATTGTGGGCATTGAAGTCCCCGAGTAAGAGGAAAGGGTTTTTAAATTGTGATATAAGGTGATTTAAGTTTCTTGCGAGATCACTGTTGTCAGCATTGGGTGGTATATAAATCGAACATATGTCTATTTTCCTTCTATTCAACCTAATGGTACATGCTACAGCCTGTAGTGGGGTATTTAAAATAATCTCATCGTGAACGAAATCATTATTCATGTACAAGGCTGCACCGCCATGACGACGTTCACCGTCGGTCTCATCATAACGGTATAGCGAATAATTAAAGAGAGAGAAGTTGTAAGGGTCTGTAGGCAGTAGCCATGTCTCTTGTAAAGCAATAACTATTGGAGCTAGTAGTACGAAAAACATTTTGCTTTCAGCCCAGTTTGAGACTAGACCACGACAATTCCACTGTAAGAGCATCGACATTTAAGTGTTTAAAGAGGTCCCACCAAGAGATGGGATTTTTCCGACAGAGAGAGAGCGAGTTTTCCCCATTGCCACACGGATTGCTGGGCGCGATTGCCGCTCTTGACAAACGCCTGTGCGGCCGTGCGGTGGTAGAAAGTGGGGAGGGGGTTGAGCTGTCACTGGTCGGTCGGCGCAAGCCGGCCGGGCTACGTTGTTGTGACCACGGTTGGTCTGCCATGCGCCTGGACGAGCCGTAGCCCGGGGGCTAGGCTGGTCGTGCAGACGAGGACTGGTGCGTGGTGGGGCGTCAGCTGGTGCGGTTGGCTCAGTAGCCGTCTGCGCGCACGTAACAGACTTAGCAGGGACGGGTTTCAGAAGTTTGAGCGGCGGCAGCTGAGCGATGGGTTCGGTCTGGGTCTGAATCGTTGTGGTTTGGGGTTTGGCAGCCTGTGCGTAAGTTTTGGACGATTGAGCTGGTTTCCTCTCCTCAACAGTGCGCCGCGCCTGAGGATACGACACCCCAGTGGTGGCCTTCACCGCGCATATCTCTTTTTCGGTTTTCCAAACCGGACACTGTGTCGAGCTGGTGCTGTGATCTGTTGCGTCACAACTGAGGCATTTGATGGGATCTGTGCAGGCGGTACCGTCATGAGGAGCTGCACCACACTTCTGGCACCGTGGGCCTTGTTTGCAAAATCGGCTAGAATGTCCGAACCGTTGGCAGTTGAAGCAGCGAAGGGGATTGGGAAGAAACACGCGTACTGAGTAGCGGATGTGGCCAGCGAGGAGGGTTTCGGGCAGAGTTGTGGTTTCAAAAGTGAGCACGAGAAGGCTGGTATCTTTTCTCTGCCCATCACGGAAAGTCGTCAGGCGGCGCACGTGCGACACTCCTTCAGGTCGGAGACCGTCAAAGATTTCTGCCTCGGACATGAAACGCATCTCCGGGGCGAAAATCGTTCCCTTGGAGGTGTTTCGGGCGTGGTGGAGGGAGACAGTGACGGCTTTCTCGCAGAAGCTTGTGCATTTCAGCAGCGCTTTTGTCTGGGCACGGGTCTTCGTTTTCACGATGAGCGATCCATTTGCCGGTGTTTCGATGTCCAGAAGCCCAGTGCCGCAGATCTTCTGGAGATATTTTGTCGGCCAGAAAACGTTAACTTTTCGAAAAGATACACCTTCATCCTTGGGATTTAGCACTAGAAACGATCCGGACGAGTCGAGGTACGGTTCAGGACATTCATCAGAGGGACCAGCGGTGGTCGAAGACGAGCGAAGGTCGGTACCGGGAGCGGAGGCTTGGGTCGAGCGAGGGTCATTGCCGGGGGCGGAGGCCTGGGACGAGCGAGGGTCAGAGCCGGGGGCAGAGGTCACGGACGAGCGAGGGTGGGTGCCGGGGGCAGAGGTCTGGGACGAGCGAGGATCAATGGCCGTGGAGTCAGAGTCCATAGGGAGATCAGGAGAGGTCAGGTTCGGGTCAGAGTCAGAGTCCGAGGCATCTTGTTTCCGGCGCTTTTTCCCCACCATGGGGAAAAAGCAAGCAACGGAGCCGGAGAACAATAAACCGAGTGAGAACGAAACCTAACGCAAAGAAAACTAAGCAACGACAACGACGATGGAAACGAGCGAAAATGTGGAAACCGTACCAAGAATCGGCGAATGTGCGTGAGCGCGTGTTCGATGATTCTGGAGCCCCTCTGTTGTCACCGCCCCCCTCCCCAACGGATCACCGGCGTGCGGCCGCGCCACTGCGGACCCGCCACCGCCCTCCCGGCGCTTTTTCCAATTGGTGACGATCAAACCAACCAAACCATCGGTGATCGTGACGTCATCATGCGGCCGCGCCACCGCCAAACCAACCAAACCATCGGTGACCGGGACGGCACTGTGCGGCCGCGCCACCGCCTCCCGGCTCAATTTTCCAACTATCTGTGACTATCTGAATTTTATAAGTGTACGCCACGGTATCCATATATATATATATATATATGAAAAAATAGGTCCCCTCTTAGATTATTTCTACCAAACACGTTTAGCTAAACAAATATAACAGGGATTTTTGGCCTTGCGCATTTTTGGCCCACCGCGCAGGTTTTTTTCCCTTTGCCTTAGACGCTGGGTTTTTTAATATTCAGGACTTTTCGCCCAGCTAAATACACCCCACAACCAGGTCTCGCCGAGGCGCCGGAGCCAGGGAGACTGGCAACAGTCTCCCGTTGTTGCAATGACGGCACCCCCACGGCTCCACCAACACTGACACTGTTCAAGTGTATGTAATAGAAATATGTATGTATGTGTGTCTCGTGTTTTACTTATTTTTGACCTTGAACGAAATACTTAACGTAATGCTAGATATTATATTTGACCTTGAACGAAATACTTAACGTAATGTTAGATATTATATTTACTTTGAACAAATAATTTTTCCGGGTACAAATAAACCGGTTAACGTAATTAGTAACGTAAAATAGCTGCCCTAGTCCCTAGTTTGCTCCGGGTCACATAAACCGGTTAACGTGGTTTTTTGCCTGGCAAATTGCCAGAGGTCATTGCCCCTCCCCGGAAAATGGCTATAGGCCGTTCCGGGGAGAAAAAAAACCCTGTAATCAGGATGAACTCCTGAGGACCAGTTCAATACCTTAACTATCTTTCCCGGCTTGTATGAGATTAGTTGTTTACAAGAAGAACGAGTTGGATTGGAACGAGTTCTTTTGATGTTCGAGGGTTGATACGATAAAAGTGATGTCACCACACAGGCTTTGGCTTTTGGTATTTGGCGAAAGTTCCAGACAGCCAAGTGAGCCAAGATGTCCGCCCGTGTATCTCAGTCGGAGAGCGCTAGGCTTACGATCTAACTCGCCCTGACAGGGTGGGTTCGAGCCACTTCGGCGCTCGCTATTTGCTCCTGGCTTGGATGACCTGCGACCGGTGGCAGCGGCCGTGATCAAAGTCAGATGAAGCCAGCGACCCGGGCGGACCGTCCTCAGTCTTAAAGGGAATAGTGCACGTTGGGAAAAGTACGTGGAATGATGGAAAAGAGTGACCTGATTACGGTTCTGGGATTCGTTTTTGCGAGGAAAACAAGTACCAATTTGTCATAATTTGCATAATATTGTTATTTATACGTGTGACGTCACAACAATCTAGCGTCACCAAAATGAGTTGTGACGTCATACCGGCAAAAGTCTATCCTTGAATAAGAATATGTAAACAGTACTACTACAACGGTATATACCACCTTGACTACAACAAGACGTAACATCCTCGTTCGCTGGCCAATTTGTGATCATATGAAGAAAAAAAATATTCATATTTTGACATGCGTGAAATGTGAATCTTTGCACTATGGCGTTGCATGAGTGGAGTTGGAGTGGCGTCGCGTGAACCTGAAGTCACACCCATCAATGTGCATGTGCATAAATAAATGTGCTATACCCATAAATGTGTTTGCGTGTAAATAAATGTGTGATACCGGGCCAGATACCGGACTCGTTTTAGGCTGGGATCCTGGCCGATATATATATATATATATATATATATATATATATATATATATATATATATATATATATATATATGTATATACACATACATACATACATACATACACATACACATACACATACACATACACATACACATACACATACACATACACATACACCCACCCACCCACACCCACCCACACCCACCCACACCCACCCACACCCACCCACACCCACCCCACACCCCACCCCACACCCACCCACACCCACCCACACCCACCCACACCCACCCACACCCACCCACACCCACCCACACCCACCCACACCCACCCACACACACCCACACACACCCACACACACCCACACACACCCACACACACCCACACACACCCACACACACCCACACACACCCACACACACCCACACACACCCACACACACCCACACACACCCACACACACCCACACACACCCACACACACCCACACACACCCACACACACCCACACACACCCACACACACCCACACACACCCACACACACCCACACACACCCACACACACCCACACACACCCACACACACCCACACACACCCACACACACCCACACACACCCACACACACCCACACACACCCACACACACCCACACACACCCCACACCCACACCACACCCACACCCACACCCACACCCACACCCACACCCACACCCACACCCACACCCACACCCACACCCACACCCACACCCACACCCACACCCACACCCACACCCACACCCACACCCACACCCACACCCACACCCACACCCACACCCACACCCACACCCACACCCACACCCACACCCACACCCACACCCACACCCACACCCACACCCACACCCACACCCACACCCACACCCACACCCACACCCACACCCACACCCCACACCCACACCCACACCCACACCCACACCCACACCCACACCCACACCCACACCCACACCCACACCCACACCCACACCCACACCCACACCCACACCCACACCCACACCCACACCCACACCCACACCCACACCCACACCACACCCACACCCACACCCACACCCCACACCCACACCCACACCCACACCCACACCCACACCCACACCCACACCCACACCCAC
>JAXIVJ010018268.1:0-23762 GCA_036785665.1 Chirona hameri | reverse complement strand
TCTTCTTCTTCTGTTTGTTCCTAGCTATCATAGTTCCCAAGATATTTTGGAGTTTCAGGAAGCGAAGTCCTATACTTGTAAAATTTGACCTTTGATGACCTCTGGGGACCTCATTATTGACCAAGCCAATAATGACCGAAATAGTTTCGACATGATTTTTGAAGAGCATTCGAACGGTGTTTTTTTTTTATTCCGCATACTCTTTATTGGAGCTGAGTTAGAAGCGTGCGACAAAAATTGCCCTAGATTCGTCGTGAGCGACATATTACCATTTTATAGACCTCTGATGGTAACCCTGATCCGGTACCTACCTTCTGCCTCCAGATTGGGTGCTACCATCCCTTGGAGGTGACTGCAGCCGTTGTTGTAGCGGTGTGTGGTTCTCTTGGTCTAGTGCTGGGACAACAGCATCACAAAGCGTCCGACACTTTCCATCTAAACCATCATTTCCTCCAGTTGTCTCCACCAGGACTTCCTCTGTTCTATATCCTTCTTGATGGGCTGCAACGACTATCCGCTCCAGCTCCAGTCTCACCAGTGATGCCGCCCTCTCCCAGCACAGGTGACGGGGTTTGCTCTAGGCTGACCGGACGTGCGTTGGTAACACATCCGGCCCCCCGCCTGTCGGGCGTTCGAAGCGGGTGTCGGCTTTCGGAGACAGACTCGGGTCCCAATGCCAGGGTAGTCATGCAGTGCCGAGTCGAGCCGACTGCGGCGGCGGCGTGGTGGCCGCGGAGACTGTCCCTCTGGCAGGAAGTGTCTGTTGTGGATGACCGAGCGGCAGCGGGCGACGCCGCAGAGGGACGTCGCCTTTACCTCCCCACGTCACCCTGCAGACCGGCCTCGGCTCCCCGGCCTCTTCCACGTCTGCACCGGCCTCCTGTGCGGCCATCCACAGCAGCGGCCGCCGTGCGCCGCCGACTCCTGCCGCCACTGGGCCGCCCTCTCCGGCAGGGGACTGCCACATGGTGACCCCAGACCACCGCCTGCACTGCAGCCGACGCAGCGTCGCTGCCCACTCTCGCCGCCCGCCGCAGCAGCCGGCCGACTGAGCAGTCGACGATCCGTGCGTCGGTAGACTACGACTCAGTACCGCATCGGCGCCGGTCCGGTCGGCCAGAGATCCTTCCACGTGATGCTGGGAACTCAGTGGGAGCTTGTAGAACGTCACCCCAGAGTGTTGGTTTGTTGTTGGCTGGACAACAGCGGTTGTTGATGTGCTGGACAACAGGGTTTGGTCAGGGTCAGTTCAGCAGGCTGTTTACAATGCATATATTTGTATACAGCGCCTAATTTACTTCTTTATAAGTTGAGATTAGCCGGACCTCGGTCCTCGAGTTTGTAAGACTATCTATATGATCCTACCTTTCCTATCCGAAGAGTTGTGTTGGTTTCAGCAACCAACACATTTTGGTTTGTTGGCTGCTGAATACAACAAGCCGGAATGTTTGGCTGCTGAATACCCACGCGCATTTCGGTGGCATGTAACGTCCGCATTTATGGGAGACACAAATGTCCAAGGTACTGAAAAGCTTGCTTCAGGGCCATCAATTTGTGAAATGGTACAGTAGAATGAGGGAGTAACTTTGTTTAATTTGAACGGCATCACTATTATCAATGACTGTGTGTCTTATCCATATTATGCGGACACTAGCTAACTGAATAACCCTTCTGCCGTCTTCACGCATTGACACAAACTTACGTGTTCAAATGTTTTAGGTGAATCATATGCTTCAAAAGACACTTTGCAAGGCGAAAGCATGTATTGGTTTTCACTCCATCGCTGCTGCTGGCACTAGACAACTCAGTGGGGAACACATTGAAAACTCTACAGCTGTTCCAGGACAAAGCGATGACCAAAGATCTGATCCAATCACTGCTCCCCAAACTGCGCTTTCAGAACTTTCCCACGAGTATCACTGTCTGCACCCCGCTGCGTGGCTTTACATCTGAACCACGATCCAACAAGCACTTCACAACGCATACGTTAACGACAGAAACAGCAGTGTGTCCTCAGTCGGCACACCCGGGGATGAACGGACACGATAACACCAATACTTTCTCTTCTCAATCTGCTCCTCACTGCGAGCTCTGCCAGTGGTCATAAGAGCCATGCTGTGGGTCAGAAGTACTGCCGCTACTGCCGAGCTACTTGGTCTGTTGGTTCTCGAACTTCTTGATGTTCTCGATGACGTGGTTGTAAACGAGGACGTCACCGTCGATGGCCCACAGGTAGTCCAGGTGGCTGAAGGTGGCCAGCGGTACGCGGTACTTCTCAATGATGTTCGGCAGACGCTCGGCCAGCCAGTAGACATCCTGAGATGGACAGAGCATTGATGAATAGTACAGCACATCGCAGAGGACATGTACGACTATAGTGTAATGTGATGCTGAGGAAAGGGACAGGAAGGTCGCCTAATGCCATGTGGAATAAGTAGCATTTAAGTACTCAGAGCTCAGGCATGAAATGAATCAAAATAAAAGGGTGCTATCGACGACCCAGATGACTGAATATGTTCTCGAACTGTCGCCCTGCCTCTCAGCTCTAATGCATAGTGACATTAAACTCTGATGTTTATGGAGGGCACGATGATTTGACCGAATAACGGAGAAAGTTGGATGATGATGATGATTTATCCGAGCACAAACCTGTCGGGTATTCGGCCTCTGCGGCTCTGAGGAAGACGAGAGAAAGAGAGAGAGCTTTTTACCTCGGGGTCGGCCAGGATATCGTTGTCGGACCAGAAGAGCGACACGGGGCAGGTGACGTAGCTCAGGTCGTACTCGGGAGGCGTCGCCTGACCGTACCGAGCCATGTTCTCCTTCTTGCCCCAGTCAAAGTGCACGAACGCCTCTACACACGGAGAAGTGTGTCAGCAGTCAATGTATATGTAAATGCATGTGACAAAAACAATATTATAGCACAAAGCTGCACATGGCGAGCCAGGAGAACCGATGTAATTAGTGCAGTATTCATGAAAGTTATGCGATAATTCCGCAAACAAACCTACATTCAAATTCAATACACGGCTATAAATCCCGACGCGTCAGTTAAAGGGAGATAATCACCTTTTGATTTTGTTAGAAACAATTTATTCGGCTACCGTTATGGTATTAAAATAAATGAGCGAAAAAAATAAGGATACAAAAAAAAATATTCCCTCATTCAAAGTTGGAAGTTTGAAAAAATTAATGATCGGTATTTTCCCTCCACTATTGGAAAGCGCAACATCTGGCGCTTTTCAATCAATATGTTCAACGTTGTTGAATGGGCACTTAAAAACAAATCGCCGACTCTAAATAAGTAAGGTAATAGGCTACTGTTAAACTGACGATTTCAATGCTCTTTTTCAAATGATTGTTGATTGTTCATAAAAGTATGGCACATATTCCCAAAAGATAGAGTGCAGGAAACATATTGGATACCTTCATGATAAATAACAATGCGTAGGGAGGGTAATTTACTGAATTCGGTACCGAGTACTTGCTGATTATAAGCGTGGAACGCTTATCAAGTATGAACTGAAATATATATATATATATATATATATATATATATATATATATATATATATATATATATATATCGGTAGGAATTGCTATATGCAAAATGTAATGAATTTACAATATATGTTGGTCTCGTCTATCGATTTAGATACTAACTCCATTTTTGTGGAAAAAGGTGATTATCTTCCTTTAAATATCGACTGCCTTCTGATAACAATCGATAGCGGACGTACGGGCGTTGACCTCCTGGGCGTAGTGGACGAGCGTTCGGGTGGAGGCGCCGGCCGGCGTGTGCGCCAGGATGACAGGCAGCGCCGTCTGTCGATGGAATTCAGAACTAAAACACGAAACTTGGAAAATGGAACGCGGAAGCTAAAATCATGGTCTTCACATAACTTTTGAAATGGCCACAGGGTGTGAATGCAATAGTTGAATTTGGTGATTTACTTAGCACTTAACCCGCCATTGACTAGGAAGGGGTGGGGGGGGGGGGCGTTTACCCCCCTAATTAATTTTTGTAATAGCTCAAAAACCAATAGCGCTGATTTAATCTCATCGGGTACTTCTCTCTCAGTCTATCCAGAAAGTCTCATGTGTCCTTCAAATAGGCAGACACGTACTTCAGTAACTGCGATGCTATTTGTTCTATCAACCACCCCAGTCTGTATATAGGGTCATCTATCTCGGAGACTATCGGTCTCAACGAGTCGTCCTCATGGGTTTTGGGCAAGCCGTACAGTTCGGCGCAGCGGGAGTGATGTAGACGGATCGCCGCTACAGTATCTTTGCCATTCTTGTCCTTAATTGTTCCTGATATGATCCTCTTTGTTAGCGCTTCGGTTTTCGCAGTAGGAATATGCTCCACTTGTTCATATGAATTCGTGATTTCCTCGCCCTTGGCCACATAATCTTCCTTATTTTTCTGAGGGTTTCACCACTACAGTGTCATCCCGCCTTAGCTGATCTAGCTCCGTTCTCGGCCCTGCAGACGTGTTCGGTACCGGTCTGGGTGCGTTAAGGTAAATGGCCAACATTCTATGCTTAACCCGCGCTTGACCGGTGGAGGGGGGGAGATATTGCCCCCCTGTTGAATATTCGCGGTATCTTAAAAACCTTTCGAGATATTAACCTGAGACTTTCAGCACCTTCTTCCACATCAATTCTATGTCGGCTCAGAAAAATGCAAGCTATCTTGTTTATTTTTGTTAAAAAATACACCATTTTGTGACCGTCACTTTACGCGAAATTAGCGATAAAATCACCCAAACTTTAAACAGCTGTAAAATGGTGAAATGTCGAGATAAACTAAAACCAAAAGAACCAAAAGATAGGAAATTAGCCCTCGCCCTACGGGGGTGCTAAAACGACCCCCCTCCCCTCTGAGTTTTTTTCTCATAACTTTGTACACATACGACGAATCTTGCTGACATTTTCAGTAGCTAATTTTACAACAATTGTACGTTGGCTGTACGAATGTAATTGAAATTAGTTAAATGATTTGGGAGATAATAATGTTTTGATGACGTCATAATTGTGGAAAAACTATAAATGTTTGAAAAATCGGAAAAACAGAATTGTAAAGCAAATTGCAAACGTTATTCAGCAAAGATATGAAATGCAATTATTTTGAAAATGCAATCTCGGATTTTCGAAACTTTGGGTTTTTTACCCCTAAAATGAACAAAACCTGTTTTTTTTAATCACCACAAAACCAAAATGTTCCAAGATGTTATGAAAACAGGAATATATGTGAGAGAACTGAGTATTGAAAATACTCAAACCAAATTGCAAAGCAATATCTCTATTTTTTACTGAGTGATGGCTCTCTAAGTGTAAGAAACTCATGACGTCATTTTTTTATTATTTTTTGGACTTTTTTTTTTACCAGATACGAACAAATAATTACTATTTCTGTATTTCTGAGACCAAACTGGTCTAGGAACATGCCTTTGTTTTTACATATTTTCTAAATATTACATATAGGTTTTCTGACAGAGCAAAATCGCTGTTCTGGACGTGGTCGATCGAGGTTTTCACCTAACCCGCGAGTTACTGGGGTATATTTCATAACGCGACTTACTGTGGGGGGGGGGGGGGGGGGGGGGGGGCTACCCCCCCCCCCCCCCCTTCGGATCTCCGGAAATACTGGACCGAATGTAAAAATTCAAACGGCATTCGATGGCCCTGGGAAATTGATCGAGGGAAACATAATATTGTTGACCTCGGGTCACCTATAACGTCACAGGTCAGGTCAAGTACAACATGTTTGACCGTGTCAAAAGGTCTCGATGGATGGAATTGTCGCGCAAAATTGCGATATTAAACGCATAAACAGTCATCCGAGGTCACGAGGTCAAACTGCAGATTACGGTCATTAGGCGTTATAACACATGTTTATGGGCTTGTTTTTCGTCTAGAACGCGCAAAATGACCTTAGAGCATTGTTTGTTCCATATAAATAGAAGTAAAAAGCAAAAACGGAAATGCCTTTATTATGCTTAGTAATGCTGTGAGAGTTGGTCGATTTTGGTCAGTTAAAGGTCATAAGTCAGTCATTTTTGAAGATATCGACTACAAATTTGGCACACATATTCACCGAACACGTCTCGATCACATATATTCCGGTTTTTGGATAATTCTGATTTTTTTTGAAATTTTTTAAAAATGTATTTGGATTTCTCAAAATTTAGAATAAAAAACCTCAAAAATACGAGATTGGAGTTTGATAGCTCGGTTTTAGTCAGCATTTTAATTCAGGACAATTGAGTTTATCTCAAACATCGTACCTTTGACAGCGTTTTCCGCAAACCATTATTTTGCAACCAAAACCGAAGAACATGACGTCACTCTGACGTCATTCCCGGTTGACCTATTATAATCTCACATTTTTCCTTTTGCCAACATGTGTAGGATTGATGTGGGAGATGGTACGGCAAGTTTGGTGACGATACTGATGCTAGTTTAGGAGTTATTGCAAAATAACGGGAGGGGGGGGGGGAATAGCCCCCCCAGTAACTCGCGGGTTAACCTAGGTCACTCGTTGACGCGAAACCTAAAACTTGCATACCGTTAGATTCCAAACATGACAGGCAATATGTTAGTTCTTACTGCGTTGTGCTGTGTTGCTTGGTTTGGAAGTTAACAGGGGGTCTTTTTAGGACCCCCACGTAGGGCGAAGGTGAAAAAGCTCCCGTAGGGCGAGGGTTAAGCGTTCTATCAAATTGCTGTTCCGTTATTGTGAAATCGTTGGTTTTTGTCGCCATGTTTTTGAAGAAGAAAAAAAGATTTTTGGGGGAAAACTTTTTTCTTGTTTTTTACCAATATAAAAAAGGAAATATATGTGAAAGAATGGTGTTCAAGCAATATACAAAACAAATTTCGAATGAATATCGCCTTTTTTGACTGACTTATCCCTATTTGTAACAGGGGGGGGGGCGGATTCCGCCCCCCCCACCTCATGTTTTTCGTAGATATCTCCAGAACGGCTGGGAGAAGGCCCATGAAATTTTGGGACTTTTCATAGAATTGAATACCGCATTTGGAGTCAAAATTTTGAGTTCTTAACCTTAACAGAGGCGGTTACAGGGCACAGTTTTGGGTGGGTTCGGAGGCGACATTTGGCGATAATACGGAAATGCGACCTTCCCGGGTTTCTTCCTAACTGCCTCAAGTATGAAAGCGTTACATCGGTTTACGGTGATTGCAACAAGTACAAATTATTTGATGTCAATGAAATATCATAAAAATTGCTTGGCAGAGGCGGTTTCAGGGGCTTGAAAGGGGGGGGGGGGTTCCAGGAAGTATTCAATGCTTGGCGGGACGCAATAGAGCGATGTAAGGGACATTTATAGCTATCAAGATGTAAAAGATAGCTTCTGCTTCCATTATTTGCATAATTTATTACATATAGAGTTTCAGGGGCGTGTTCAGGCACATGAAAAGGGGGTGACTGGCATGGTGATGACGATATGCCAGCGATAACGGCGCAATAGACGTTTAGCTTATAATGATATATGCACATATGAGGCCAGAAAAGGGAATAAAGTCATTTTTGGCAGAGGCGCGCTCAGGAATGGAAGAAAGGGGGTCATATTATTGCAAGGAAACTAAGAGGCATGGGCGTACAATGACATAACATACTGCAGTTTTCGAATGAAACACGCACCACAGGCTACTCTACGAACGATTATAAGATAACAGGCGAGTCCAGGTAGGGTAAAAAGGGGGTAAGCAATATTAATTGAAGTTGTAGTGAAATAGTCACTGTTGACTAGTTAGTATCATAATAACGGATAATATACTTATCAAAAGGTCTTGTGCCGCCCCAGTGTGGATCCTAGATACGCCTATGATGAAGTAAAACATGCAAAAAGGAACTATCTACGATCAGTAACATATTTGTAGTGCTGGGTAGCAACTTGTCTGCGGTTAATATTTGTTTCCAATTTGACCTCCCCTTTTCACTAACCTGGTACCGCCTATGGCAAGAAAATATGATTTATAACAGTTTTTATAATGTCACAATCACATACCATTTCATTTATCAAAAACAAAAACATAAAATGTTTTATTACGCATTTACTTCACCCCCATATTGAGTGACCTGCACACGCCTATTATTTTTGAATTTTCAAATGTCACCATCATATATTAATTTTCAATTCAATCTCTATCGATTCCTATTAGTTGTGTTAAAAGCGGTCGATAAACTTGAAAGCTATGTTGGATCAAAAATACCACTAAAATTTGTAGTTTTTGCCCCCCTGTTGCCCCCTATCCAAAATGTAGATTTTATTTTAATTTAGAAATGTAGATAGTGTTGAGGGGAAGCAAACACCGTTTCATTTTTGAAAATCGAACGGGTAGATCTCGAGATCTCCGGGGGGGGGGGGGGCGGAAGCTGCCCCCCCCTGTTACAAATAGGGGTAGCCAGGAGCCTGTTACAAATAGGGTTATAGCTCCTTAAGTTTGAGTAACTCATGAAATCATATTGTGAAATTGCGTTTTTGGCTTTTTCTGACCAGATAAAGACAAATAAATCCCAGCACCGTATTTCTGAGACACAACTGTTCTATAAACATGTCTTTTGTATTTATATTGATCAATTTCAATTTTTTTTACCATATGTGACCTGAACTTGACCTAGGATTAACACTAACTTCACTTAAATGAAGTCAGATGGTAAAATGGCCATCATTATCTAATGCTACGTGTAAAAACGTGTGCCCATAAAACATTTATTGCATGACTTTCGGAAATTGTCTGCGTATAGTGACCTTTTGTGACCTGACTTTGACCTTCACTTTTGCCAACAATCTCATTTTAGGTCATGCAGGATGTGTAATATACCTTTGGAAGGACTTTGGGTGATCATGGTCGCAATTAAAGGCTTTGGATGGAAAGTATTGTCCATAAACTCAAATGGTTCAATTTTGACGTTTGACCAGACCTTGACCTGATAGGTGACCTCAATTCCCAATTTTCGAGTATCCTTTAGTTGCGTCTCATTGAGAGTTTTTCGAATCCCGCGTTGTGCGTCTCGCTGCGATCATTGGTTCCGGAGATAACGTGGGGGGAAATATTTGCCTCCCCCGGTCAATGGTGTTCTGCTGTCAAGCGCGGGTTAACCCGCCAATTAGGCCTGTTTACATAGGAAATGCGACCTCAGGAATGAGAAAAAAAAGCCTCCCAATACCGAGGAAAATATTTTGGTAGGAATTGAGACTTTTTAGCTTTTTCTAGTGAAATTTCCCTAGATTCGATTATCTACTTTCTTACGCGTGTAGTTGAATGCTGCGCATTGATCTCGAATACAAACTACAAAAAACGCCTTTTTCTATGGTGCCGCTATATTAACACGTAAAATCTGAATAATAATAATAAACACGAGATCAGTAAACGCACACAAACTCTCATTCGTTATACGTCATTGGAACATAATCATAATAACTCACAAATTTAAACATTTCAACAATTTCAATAACGGTGTGGCATGAGCTGCACGAGCGCCATATATATATACAAGTATATTGCTAGCAGGAGCGCCACCTGTAATCACTATGGAGCCAGCTTGAAGCTGATTGGTTGAAGCATTAAGCGGCGACCAATCAGATTTAGCGAGACATCCACGGTCTCAGGATTTGGTAGCACCACAGTTTAAGACTGAGGTGATAAGCTACCAGATTATTCCTAGGAATTGAGACATTCAGGCATATTCTGGAGAAATATAAGCGTGAAACACCGAAAATCCATCCATCCAGGAACATAGTTTTACCAAAAGTCATTGAATAACATGGAACACATACTATGTAACTTGCGAGTAGGTCAAAAAGATTAAACATAGCATATGGAACCTTTGTGTACTCTCGTGCTCAAACACCAGTTTTTAAACAGACTAAACCAATCTTTTAAGGCTAGGGAAATTTCATTAGAAAAAGCAAAAAGTCTCAATTCCTAGGAAATTATTTCCCTAGGAATTGAGTCTTTCTGTGCTATGTAAACAGGCCTTTTCTGGGGGCGTTCAACGCCCCCCCCCCCCGCCCTGATCAACTTTCATAATAGCTCAAAAATCATTAACGCTATCATCGTGAAACTTCTGGTACCTTCTTGTACACCGATTTGACGTCTTCTATACGAAAAGCAATTTGGTCAAAAACTTAGCGAAAAACTTAGCGAAACTTAGCGAAACTTAGCTTAGCGAGTTATAGCGAATTTAGTTACGTCACTACACGTGAGTTTTACATCAAAATCAGCTCAACATTAACCCTCGCCCTACGGGGGGACTGACAGGCGTCTCAAGGGGACTGACCCCCTGGGGGGACTGACCCCCTGAAATTTTTTTATAACTTTTTACACATGCGGTTCATCTTGCTGAAATTTTTGGTAGCTGAGTTTACAACAATTATACGTATCCTGTACAAATTTAATTGAAATTGGTTAAGCAGTTTGAGAGATAATCATGTTTTGATGACGTCATGTTGGTAAAAAACTGAGAGATATTGGAAAAATCGTAGACAACAGAGTTTTAAAGAAAATTGCAAACGCAATTTACCAAAGATAAAAAATGGCATTCCTTTAAAATGGCAATCTAGGATTGTCAAAATTTTGGGTTTTTGAACCCTAAAATAAAAAAATACACTGTTTTTTTTAAAATCCTCTCAAAATCAAAATTTTCAAAAATCAAAAATCAAAAAGATGTTACAAAAAATGGAATATATGTGAGAGAACTGAGTATGGACAATACCCATACCAAATTTCAAAGCAATATCCTAATTTTTGACTGAGTGATGGCTCCCTAAGTGTAAGAAACTGATGACGTCATTTAACCCAAAAAAAATATATGTATATTATATATATTATATATAAAAATATATTTTGATAAGATACGAACAAATAATTACCTTTTATGTATTTCTGAGCGAACTGGTCAAGGAACATGCCTTTTTAGTTACATTTATCAATTTCAAATTTTGAGGTTTTCTGAAGAGCAAAATCGCTGTTCTGGACGTGGTAAATCCGAGGTCATTCACTTCACCTGGAAGGTCACCCGTTGCTCTGAAACCTAAAAATGGCATACTGTTAGATTCCTCTCACGACAGGCAACATGCTGGTTCTTACTGCATTGCTCTAAGTTGCTTGGTTTGCAAGTTAACAGGGGGCCTGTCAGCCCCCCGTAGGGCGAAGGTGAAAAAAGCTCCCGTAGGGCGAGGGTTAACAAACTGTACAAGTGCGATATTTTGAGAAAAATGCAATCCAAAAACGTCAGAAGATAGCACATGTCAAGGGCTACAACATGGCTACCAGGGATGTTTCAAAATTTTGGTTGTTGACCCTAAAAAAAATAGAGATAAAATGTCAAAAAAAAGGCCCACAAACTCACTTTTTCACAGATATTAAAAAAGGCGGAATGTATGTCAGAGAACCACATATGGGAAACTACCATACCAAATGTCAGAATGATATCACTATTTGTGACTGACTTAGGGCATCTAAAGTATGGGTAACTCATGACGTCATATTTTGAAATTGCGTTTCTTGGCTTTTATTGACCAGATACAGACATATCAATGCCACCACTGTATTTATGAGACAAAACTGGTCTAGAAACATGCCTTTTTATTTAGATTGATCAATTTAACATTTTGAATTTCAGAGACCTGAACTTGACCTGAACTTAACCCGAACTTAACGTAAATGAAAGCAGGTGGTAAAATGACTATAACTATCGAATTATACGTAGAAAATAACCCATAAAACATGTGTTGCATGACTTTCGTAGATATTTTGCGCATAGTGATATTTTGTGACCTGACCTTGACCTTGGCCAACAATCTCATTTTAGCTAATGCAGGATGTACATCACACCTTTGCCAGCACTTTGGGTGATCAGGCATTGTATGGAAAGTATGGCCCATAAACTCAAACACGTCGATTTTGACATTTGACCTGACCGTGACCTGACATTCGACCTCACTTTGACATTTGTCAGCCTGGGTTAGATTCATCTCATTGAGAGCTTTCGATTGCCACCTTGTGTGTCTCGCTGCGATCATTGGTACGGAAGATAATCAGGGGGAAGGGCGTTTAACGGCCCCCCTCCCCAGTCAATGGTGTTCTGCTGAGACCCCAGTCAATGCCGGGTTAACCCTATTAGTGACATGGGGAGCAGATTCTTCCAACCGCTCATGTTTTTTGCAGATATCTCCCGAACGGCTTAAGGCAGACCCATGCAATTTTAGGGCTTTTCCTAGAATTTAATTCCGCATATGAAGTCAAAATTTTTAGTTCTTAACCTGAACAGAGGCGGTTCCAGGGCCCAGTTTTGGGAGGATTTTCTTGTGACATTTAGCGATAATACGAAGATGCGATCTTCACGGCTTCTTCCTAACTGCCTGATGTATAAAGGAGTTACATAGGTTTACGGTGATTGAAACAAGTGCAAATTAGTTGATTTTAGTGAACTATAATCAATATTGGACGGCAGAGGCGGTTTCAGGGACTTAAAAAGGGAAAGCTTCCAAAAAGTTATTTTGTATATTTTGCCTCCCTTTTTCGCTAACCTGTCACCGCCTATGGATGTAAATATGCTTTATACTGTTGTGTCCGATGTCACAATAGCACACCATTTCATTTATCGAAAAAGAAGAAGGAAAAAGACTTCTCTAAGGCATTTATTTTACCCCCAATTTTAGTGACCTGAAAACGCCTATGATTTTTGAATTTTACAAAATCACCGATAAATATCAATCCTTAATGCAATCTCTATCGATATCCATTAGTTGCGTTGAAATCGGTTGATAAACATGACAACTGTGTTGGATCACAAATACCTCTAATATTTGTCGTTTTTGCCCCCTGTTGCCTCCTACAGAAATGTCGTATTTGTATTTTTTAGAAAAGTAGATCGTGTTGAGGGAAATCAAACGCTGTTCGATTTTTGCAAATCGGGCGGGTAGATCTCGAGATCTCAGGGGTGGGCGAAATCCGCCCCCCCCCCCTGCAACTAATAGGGAGCCTGCCACTAATATGGTTAAAGAGAATGTTTCACCTTTCTGAAAGTTGTCAAATATACGCTGGTTATAGTCGAAAATATGAAGTGCTGCTGAAAGCGATGATGATACTTTTTCTCTCGAAAGGTCACTTAACTTTATACAAATTAAGTTTTTAAATTTGGGCAGATGACATCATTATTGAGCTATAGACCGCTGCTGATTGGCTGACGAAGTGGCTGTCATCCAATCAGCGGATTCACCAGCCTGGGTGCATTTTGCAACTGGTAAATCAAATTGCTTAAAAACGGTTAAGTTTTGGGGTAAATGACCTTAGTAATTTAGACATTTCAATAACGGATAATGGCTATCTCAGTTCAAAACCAATACAAAGGTGAAATTTAACCCGCGCCGTGCCGGTGCTCGGTGCCACCTTCGCCGCGCCGGGGGGGGGGGGGGGGTGTTTAGACACCCCCACCTCTAACTCGAAGAGTAAAATGGCTAGAAAGACGCAGAAAACGGCGTTCGAAAGCTCTCGACAAGGACATTCGAAAGTACTTAATATTGTTTTCATCAAGTTAATATTGATGTTACCAGAGGTCATCAAAGGCCAAATTTCCCAGTTGTAGGACTTCGCTCCAGAAACCCCCAGATATCACAGGAACTATGATAGCTAGGAACAAACCGAAAAGAGAAATGCAAATTTCTTTACAAATGCAATCGTCAAAGTGCCCTCAGATTTTAGCTTAGGTCAATAGTTTAGGCTCTAGAGCTCACCAAATATTAAAAAGGCTATTTTTTGCTTTTGCAAAACAGTTTTTCACGAATAGCTTTTTACCTAAAAACGACAAGGCAATAATTCTTAAACCATGGTGTGTGTCTCGTCAAGGCGCGTCGACTTATGTTAATGTTAACTAGATTAGGTCACTTTTAAAATTTGACCTCAGGTCAAGGTCAAGTGTTGAACCAAGTAGGACATGTTGCATATGAGAAGACGTTCCTAGACGAGACAAACACAATGGTGTCGGTTTCACTTCTCTATCATCATTATGTCGAGAGTTATTGACATAAAACTGTTGGTGACCTGGGATGACCTCAGCTGACCCTGTAAGGGTTACTGAACAAAATGGCACCTAGGTTATCAAGAATGACCAATAACAACATGATCCAAAAGGAATTAGACTGATATCTTGCGTATTCTTGGAATAGGAAGCATTTGAATATTTCCCCATTGACTTATAATGGGGAGTTCACGAAAATGACCCGACCATAGGTCGTTGATATAAAGAAAAATCCTAGATAAACAAATTGTAGATATATATGGCCTTATCAAATCCTATAAGTGTAAAACCGATCATTCAAAAACTGTGACTGGTACGACCACATTTTTTTGGAGGTGGGGTCACGTGACCTGGTCTGGTGCCTGACCTGAGATAACCCGAGGTATTTTTTTTTTATATGACTTGGGCAATTGATGCCCGAACAGCTGTGCTAAAAACGGCGGCGCTGCGCGCCGCCGTTTTCCCGCTATCCGCAAAAAAACTGAGCGGGGTGTCTAACCCCCGGCACGTCGAGGGTTAAAGGGAATGTTTCACCTTTCTGAAAGTTGTCAAATATACGCTGGTTGTAGTCGAAAATATGAAGTAATGGCTGCTGAAAACGATGGTTATATTTTACTTAACTTTCTACAAATTACGTTTTTTATTTATTGGGGGATGATGACGTCATTATTGAGCAATAGAGACTCTAGACAGCTATAGAGAAAACCTTTAGCTGCCAACATATGGCACAATCGTTTTCAGACATTTCTGGCGACTTAAATACAAACATTGTAGAACTGTGTCTTTTCCCACACAGCACACAATGACGAGTGCGAGGCATTGTGGTAGCTCAATATTTATTTTAAAAACAATCAATCCATAACTGAGACTTCAAACAACGTGACAAACTTAAACTTGGACCGTTACCTACCGCGTTGACCGTTGTATACATCGTACTCGCCAAGGTTCGAGAAATACAGGTCGTCAGACTTCCAGGATCAACAATCTTGAAGTCGCTGTCAGCCAATCAGCGGCGGGTCTAGCCTAGATCCCATTTTGCAAATGAGAAATTAAATTGCTTACAAACGGATAGGTTTTGGGGAAAATGACCTTAATCATTTATACATTTCAATAACGGTCAAAGTCACTGGGGGTGGGCTTTTTTAGCCCCCCCCCCAGCTTTTTTTTTAGCCCCTTAGGAATATTAGGAATATCTCAATAAATAAAGCAGATATCGACGCCAAACTTCCAGTACCTATCCGGGCATCATTTTTACACCTTTTGAAGACAAAAATAAAAAATCGTCAGATTTTTTTGAGATATAGTGAACTTAGTGACGTCACTAAACACGATTTTGACACCAAAATCGGCTAAACTTTGCCAGGCCGTACAAATGCCGCATTTACAGCAAAATGCAATCGAAAAACGCGAAAGGTAGAAAATTTCAAGGGCTACAAACCAGCTATCTCTAAATTTCAAAATTGTTGGTTTTTGACCCCAAAAATGTAAAAAATAAGCGCTTTGAAAATTGAGCGCCTTCGAATGCCGCCTTGCGCGTCCCGCTGCGATCATTGGTTCTGAAGATATAAGGGGGGGGGGGGTGGGCTAAACCTCCCCCTCCCCCCAGTGAGTCGTGTTACAGAATATACCCCAGTGACTGCCGGGTTAAAGGGAAATAATAACCTTTTGATTTTGTTAGCAACAATGTATTTGGTTACCGTTATGGTATTACAATGATGTGATCTAAATTTAAGAATTAAATAAAATTGTTCCCCAATTCAAAGTTGAAAGTTTGGGAAAATTAATGATCAGGGTTTTCCCTCCACTATTGGAAAGCGACACATTTTTGTAAACGTTGTTCAACGTTGTTGAATGGGCACTTCGAAACAAATCGCCGACACTAAATAGGTCGCCATCGACGTGCATCGATGAGCCTCCGATTGAATTGCCAGTTTGTTCAATGGTTGTTAATCGTAAGGGATGTGCGGGTATATAACCAGTAAGGCGCCGTAGTCGGCGATGAACGAGCGAGCGCGAAGGAAATGTATGGTGAATTTCAACTCGATAGGGCAAGTAGTTTCTGAGATACAAAAAAGCTGCGCATTTGTGCACGTGCAGAGGCACCCTACCCCTGACTTGTGGGAAACTGGCGGCTGGAGGTCCCTAACCATACACCAAATTTGTACACAATCGGCTCAGCCGTTCCTGAGATATATAATAGGGGTGTGCACGTGCGCACGTGCAGAGGCCCCCATCCATGACTTGTGGGAAGGCGGCGGCGGAGGGTCCCTAACCACACACCAAATTTGAACACAATCGGCTCATCCGTTCCTGAGATATAGAATAGGGGTGTGCACGTGCGCACGTGCAGAGGCACCCCACCCATGACTTGTGGGAAAGTGGCGGCTAAGAGGTCCCTAACCACACACCAAATTTGAGCACAATCGGCCCAGCCGTTGCGGAGTTTTTGCGAGAAAACACTTTTCAACGCCCCTTACGCGGCACGCGGCACGTGCAGTGGTAGTGACCCACATGAGTCGGCACCGGTCTCAAACAGGTTTGTTTGGATGGGGCTACTCAGCAAAGAACCTCGCTTGTCAATCGGACGTGCGGTTGCAGAGATATTAGCTTCTCAAAAGGGTCGCCACGGGCCGGGTCCGGCCGGGCCGCTCATAATCAGTTTTTCCCCATATACCACGGAAGGACGAGCGAGCACTTCGCGCTCGCTCGTAATAAAAAGCAGAACACAAATATATTTTCCACACATTGCGTAACAAAGCAGTACGGGAAAAGCCCGGAGTTTGATGGAAACCGAAAATACTTTGCAAGAACCGGTCGTTAAAAGTGTGGAATGCTTATCAAGATTAACTTGAAATATCTCCCGGAAGAAATGTTTATATGCAAAATACGATGAATTTACATCATAGTTTGGCCTCGTCTGTCGATTTCAAGTGCTGACTCCATTTTTGTGTGAAAAGGTCATTATTTCCATTTAAACAGGTAAGTTTTTTCCTCATAAATGCTAATGCGAATGCCATGACATTGTATCACTTCGATGACTCATAATTCGATCTTGAATCCTTATGAGACATGTAATTGTAATTGTATTCACAATTGTCTCTGCTTCTGGTGGCTGTAGACTGTATACACGTGTTTACCTGGTTCAGCTGAGCCGGGTCATAGCCACACATGAGAAAGAGGACATCGTCACAGATCTCGTCGGTGAGCTCCCATGGTTGGCAGACCATTTTAGCCAGCAGCGTCATCAGCTCGTTGCTGGGCAAAAACTCGTCGTAGCCCATCAACTCAGCAATAGCCTGCAGGCATGCAGTGACCGGGGGACCGTGAGCAGGCATGGTGTTATGTTTGGCTACTGACTTATGCGGGGGCATGCAGTTATTATAGCTGTCACAGTGCAGTGCTAGCATGCGGTTATGCTGTGAAGCTCCTTATGCTATGAAACTTTGTCATGAAGAGCCCATCTGAAAAGATTTAAAGTTTGTTATTTGGCGAAAAACTTTGTCCGATGCAGTGAGTCAACCGAACCATGCTTCGCTCATCTGAAATGGAGCAATAATGTTAGTATCATAGCATGCAGTTATGTGTAATGGATGACACGTATAATTGGGCTTTTCGTGTTGTTTTTCGCGCCCCGCTATAGGGGCAGAATCTTTCCCCCAGCGGATTTTCTCAATAACTTGACAATTATAATTGATATCAACGCGCGACTTTCAGTACCTGATGCTGCATCATTTATACGCATTCTAACTACATTTCAATGAAATTAGCTCAGTGCTTCGGGAGATAAGGACGTTTTAGTGACGTCATGTCATGCCATTGTTGGTGGAAAAACGATAAATATTTGAAAATTCGTGTAACCGCGTGTTTTTTAAGCAAATTGAAAATACAACACGCCAAAAGATAGGAAATGACATTCTTCTCAAAACAGCTATCTTCGATTTGCAAAATTTTGGGGTTTCGACCCCCAGAAATTGAAAATACAACTGATTTTGTTTGGAAAAATTCCAACAAAATCCACATTTTCAAACATGTTCGACAAACCGGAATATTTAATAGAGAACCTCATATAATAGAGAATGAGAATGAGATTTAATAGAGAATGGACGATACCTAAACCAAAATGCAAAATAATACCCTTATTTTTGAATGACTTATGGCTCCCAAGCAGTGTTGGATTTTTCGTTTCATGACCTGGTCCCGGAGAGTACAAATCCATAGGTGAAGAGTAAAATTGTATTGTCAGGCAAGTTAAGATTTTAATTTTTGTTTTAATTATTTTACTTGGAAAGTTAAAAATCCTGATTTGTAATAGATATTCAATCCTTGTGAGGAAAATTGCATTATATTTTAACTACAATGTTGGTAAGATCAGGCGAAAAGAGGGCAAATTTCCTGAACAAATATGAAGAGCAAAATTATTTTGACCAAGTCCAGAAAATGGCCCAAATTCCAAGGCTGCTCCCAAGTATGAGTAACTCCTGACGTCATTATTTACAATTGCGTTTTCTGGATTTTAGTGACCTGATACAGACAAATTAATACCAACACTGTATTTCTGAGACAAAAGTGTTCTAGAAACATGCCTTTTATTTAGGTTAGTCAATAAAAAGTTTGACCTTTTGCCACCCCTGACCTTGACCTGAACGTCAACTAAGGGTCATTATATGAGGTCAGGTTGTGAAAATGGCTACCACTATCGAATTGTATGTGTAAAATAACCCATAGAACATGTGTCGCATGACTTTCGTAAACCTATTGCCGGTAGTCTTGCCGGTACCTTGGCCTTGACCTTTCCTTACAATCTCACTTTAACTTTTGAGGGATATTTATTATACCTTTGAGAGCACCTTGCGTGATAATGGTAATAATCTAAGACTTTGAATGGAAAGTATAGACCAGGAATCAAAATAAGTCGATTTTGACCTTTGACCCGACCGTGACCTGACATGTAACATTATTTTGAAAATGTCGCGTATGATTAACCCGCGCACTGCAGGGGCTTTGCGCCGAACACCAACTGCAGGGGGGTTGATTTCCGCCCCCCCGAGATCTAAAAAAATACGCTATGTAGCGAGAAGCGGAAAAAGGAATTTGATAGCTTGATACATGTTCTATCGAAAGTATTTCAGTGTTCTTTTAGGTCAGGTCAAAATTGAGGTCACCAGAGGTCATCAAAGGTCAAATTTTCCAGTTTTTCCTGTTTTAGGACATCGCTCCAGAAATTCCCATATATCTCAGAAACGATGCTCGTTAGACACAAACGGAAAAAAACAAAAGCCAGCCAGATAAAATTTTAAATCGCTAAGGTGTCCTCAGATTTGATTTCAGGTCAATATTTGAGGCTCCAGAGGTCAAAAAGAAAAAGAACCGTTTTTTTGCTAAATCGTTTTTTGCAATTAACTTTTTACTTAATAAAGATAACGGAGAACGGTTTCAGCCATTGTGTTTATCTTGTCAAGGCGCTTCGAATGATATACATGGTGACTTTGTTAAGTCAACTTAACAATTTGACCTCAGTTCAAGGTCAAGTGGTGACCCAAGTAGGCCATGTTGCACATGAGAAGACGTATCTCGACGAGACAAACACGTTGCTGTATGTTTTACTTCTATCTTCATTATGTCGGGAGTTATTGACACAAATGTGATGGTGACCTCGCATGACCTCAAATGACCCAATAGGGGTCACTGAACAAAAATTACACTTGGATCATCAAGAATATCCTATAATAACATGATCCAGAAGTAATTGGACTAATATCATGCATATCCTTGAAATAGGAAGCATTTGTATATTTCCCTATTGACTTATTATGGGAGGTTAAGAAATTGACCTGACCTTAAGTCACCGATATCAAAATTCCGAGATGTACGAATAGTAAGTACTTATGCCCTCATGACATCCTGTAAGTTTCAAACTGATCGGTGAAAAACTCTGGCTTTGGCACAACTGCAAACGTTTTTGGAGGTTGGGTCACTTGACCTGGTCTGGTGACCTGACCTGAGATGACCCGAGGTTATTTTTTCTTCAAAGTGTGCGCAATTGATGTCCTAACAGGTGTGCCAAAACCCGGTGGCGCTGCGTGCCGCCGTTTTTTCGTTATCTTTGAAAAACCTGAGGGGGGGGGGGGGGCGGAAATCAACCCCCCCTGCAGTGCGAGGGTTAAGATGCGTGTCATTGAGAGCTTTTTATTTCCGCCTCGTGCGTCTCGCTGCGGGTATTGGTTCGGAAGATAACAAGAGGTCAGAATCTGACCCCCATCGCCCCGTGGCGTGTTCGGCTGAATAACCCAGCAGGGCGTGGGTGGCCAACAAGGTATACATACACTGTATTGCATTGCAGCCTATTGTCTTACTAAATACCAAGTACAACCCGCGCTGTCTTCGAATCACAGTCTACACAGCTGCTCATGTAATGCGGTACAGTCTATCTTGATTCATGTTTTGTGCTGTGCTCGGGGCACAGTGTTCTGAAATTACTTTTTGAATGCATGCAGACAGGTAACAAAACTGCCGAAAATACATGTGAAGAGGTACAAAAATAAAAAAGGAAAATTTATCTGAATTTTACTCATGTAGCTACCAGTGGCGTACCCAGGATTTACTCCAGGAGGGGGCAATTTTTGCTCAGGGGGGCATAAAGTACACCCACCAAAAAAACTCACCGAATTTGGCACATTATATTTTTAAAGGGGCATATTTTACCATTTTTCTCTTTTAAAAAAAATCGACCAAAGGAGGCACGTACAGACCTTCAGGGGGAGGGGACAATTGCCCTGTTCCCCCCCCCCCTTGTGTGCGCTAATGGTAGCTACAAAAATAAGTGATCATCCGGAAGGTGAAACTCTCATCAAGATTGGAAGTAATATGTCATAAGTTGATATAATTCAATTTCAATATTTTTGCAATGTTAGCATAATCACATACAAACTAGTTTCCTATCAACATTTTTCGTTTTGGAACATAATTCATCAATTTAATAATACTTATAACCAAGATCTACACAATTCCGCAAGCATAGTGATCCAGTTCACAGTTCAACTAAAGATTGTAAGGAATATGACATAAGTTGATATAATTAAATAGTTTGCTCACAGTTGTTAAACACATTTCAGGCAGCATTGCATTGAAAATTAGGATGCAGATTACAGAAGCATACCCATATTTATACATAGCAACCGCACAAAGTTCAGTAATGTGTTGAGGTGATCTGAGAAAAACTAGTTAATTCCGAAATATCCACGGACAAATATAGTTCAGCTCTTAGCCTATCATGTGAAGAAAAAAATGTAAAACTATTATTTCACTGGATTGATATAATTCAACTCATTATTTGTTAAGTGACAGAATGTGCTCTAGCATAACCCATCAAGTAAATAATTAGGGCAAAACAAAAACATAATTGAGACAATACCATCAACTGATGTAACTCCGGACATATCCTAACCTCAGACTTGTCATGCTATCAGAATGTAAGCAATACAGACTCACTAACACACTGTGCATCTGTATTGTCTGTACTCTAGTCTGATAGCATGAGAAGTCTGAGGTAGGACGTGTCCGAAGATTATAACCCTATAAGCATGATTGACAAATATCCTTATTTACCCATACATATGAACATGTGGAATTTAATTAATTGGTAGATTTATGACAATATAAGTACCTAGCAATCACTTTTGAGTTTGGAGAGGCATTCCTAACATTCTTATCCCATGTATTGGCATTGCAATGTTTGGTCTCATGGAGTGGTATGCCAAAGTTGAGTGGTACCCCACTTCAATGTCCTGAAATTGTTTTTTGCAAGAGTGTGATGAATGCTGAGAGGACGTCACTATTCCAGAAGGAGGTGGGTATTGAGGTTCAAATTTGTATGATAATAACCCAAAATGGATGCTTCGGGCAGTCAGTTTGTTGTATATTTAACAAAAAATAGCTGTTCCGATAATTTAAAACTAAGCGTGTGTTAAAAGCGTGACTTGTTTTTAATACTATTTAGCTCGATCGCTAGTGACGTCGTTTCGATGGCAAGTGACGTGACAAAAAAGTGTATTTGGGTGTGGCTTTCCACTCATATTTGTGAAATTCAGGACACTGCCCCACTTCTCTCAACTTATTTAATTATGGGAAGAAAAATAAGACAAGGGACAGCATATAAATACAACGAGGGTATACTATACCTGCCGCCACTCCTACATCAACATGCCCACACCAAACACTTCCTGCATAACCTATGGGAGCCTTTATAACAGTATATACGTACCCTGTTTCGTTTGTAAGCTGCCTCAAAGACAAAGCAAAGTTAGACGCCGGAGCTTATTTTGTGTCAACAGCGCCAGGTTGGCCGCAACCTTGGGGCAGCTAAATTATTCGCGCTGAATAATCCCCGCAAAAATTGTTACCTCCTCAGAAAACATATCAATCTAAATTATTTTTCAAGAATATTCACTGGACATTTCCGAGGTTAAAGTGGTTTCGGCTTGTGAAAAAACTTGACGTTTTGTGTAATGACCTGTTTTTGTTTGATAAATAAGCAGATTGTCTTATAATAAAAACATGCCGGTACAAATTTGGTTACCTCCTCAGAATAACGATAGATTGCAGAACAAATCTTCCAACTTGTAAAACCAAAATAAGCCACGTAAATGATAGCATTACTTGTACATAATTCAAGTCGTTTGCAAAATAGTTTGTCAAGCCATTCCAGTCTTCAAATATATTATTTAATGTCTGCAAAATGTATAACAGCACGATCAGTGTCACGGTGCACGAAGCAGGTCAAAATGGACCTGTTGACATGATGCAAGGAAACAAATCACCTAAAATGCAGGAATGGATATTTTTCATAAAAAATGATACCAAAGCTTCTCCACAGACTATACAACACTATGCCACGTTTTTGTGCAAATCTGGTCGCTATTGAATGAGTATATAAAACATGCGAGAAACATGCCAATAGTTACATCTTTCTTACCTCCTCTCCTCACCAGTACAGTGGCTCAGAAGGGGTTCCAGCAGCCAGCAGGTGGACAAAGCTATCAATTGATCAACTATGTTTTGACGTGAAATGTAGGTAGGTATGGAGGTATCTGCACAAACGTAAGGTAAAAAATGTAATAACATCACCTAAAGGTGGCGCTAATAATGAAACCTAAATACTGCACAACGCTGAATCGAATGGCAAAAAGGGAGGCGAATGGGAGGTAACTATTTCAAATTAGGAGGTATTTTGGGAGGTAACTATTTTGGTAAATGCATGCCCATCTGCATTTAATTTGTTCAATTTCAGAACACTGTCGGGGCACAGAAAACAAATCGACAACGTTTCTTTTCGTTACGTGGTGGTTAAAAAACATGCTGCCCTGCAGGTAATAATCTCGGCATAGTGGGCAGTGTAGATAAATCTGATGAGCTCAGAGTTATGCGCCTTCACACATCATGTTGGCTCGTTGTCGGAACTAGCGACGCACATGATGCGAAATTGTGTTTCGCGGCGAAGCTTCTCAAATACATGCCACCTGCCATGCCATTACCGTTTATCAGCCTCATGTACCGCCGGGGTTAATATTGTCCATGTCCGAGCAGTGCTTCTAGACGTGCAGACCGCAGCCGCCAGGACGGCCTTCTTTTTTTGGGGTTTTGGTGACACTTTTTTGTACTTAGGCCAAAGCGACTATCTACCTAATTAACTCCTCCTTTGAACTTGAAC
>JAXIVJ010018267.1:10000-23763 GCA_036785665.1 Chirona hameri | reverse complement strand
CCAGCCAGCCAGCCAGCCAGCCAGCCAGCCAGCCAGCCAGCCAGCCAGCCAGCCAGCCAGCCAGCCAGCCAGCCAGCCAGCCAGCCAGCCAGCCAGCCAGCCAGCCAGCCAGCCAGCCAGCCAGCCAGCCAGCCAGCCAGCCAGCCAGCCAGCCAGCCAGCCAGCCAGCCAGCCAGCCAGCCAGCCAGCCAGCCAGCCAGCCAGCCAGCCAGCCAGCCAGCCAGCCAGCCAGCCAGCCAGCCAGCCAGCCAGCCAGCCAGCCAGCCAGCCAGCCAGCCAGCCAGCCAGCCAGCCAGGCCAGCCAGCCAGCCAGCCAGCCAGCCAGCCAGCCAGCCAGCCAGCCAGCCAGCCAGCCAGCCAGCCAGCCAGCCAGCCAGCCAGCAGCCAGCCCAGCCAGCCAGCCAGCCAGCCAGCCAGCCAGGTGGAGCCTGGGGCGAGATGGCTTGGGGAGATAGTCCTGGCCTGGTCTCACTAATAGCTCTTCGGTCCAGCAAGTTGGGCACCGCTGGAGCAGCTTCCGGGTGCCGATGTCCGTGTCTTTGCGTTCGGCGTCGCCTTTTTTCGGAGTCGGCAGACTATCTAAACATGTAGCCCGCTTGACAGTTAATATTTTATGTAGGGAATGGGCCCTGGGGCTAGTAATTAGGTACCGCCAAGGAGAGACTGCCAGACACTTAATGAATTAATTTTCCCATTTTCCAAATTTATATAAGCAATGGCGTATTGTGTCATGCCGCGAAGCGCCGCAAAGTTTTCGAGTTTTCACGTGGATAGATGGATTTTGACTGCTGCAAAGGCAATTTTTACATCTGTCGTCCGATCGTTTGGGGGGGGGGGGGGGCATAGTATCAGGACTTTGGAGGGGGGGGGGGGGGGGCATGGACCATTTGGCCCCCCTGTTCCTTGATAAGTATTCCTTTAATTATTGTCTTCATTGTTATTTTTGTACTACTACTTGTACCTTCAGTGCTGTGAATATGTGGAGTGAAACGCTTCGAGTGGTAGTCGATATGATCCGTTAAACTAGTTGCCTCATTAGTCAGGAATATGTCACATGTTGATGTGCAATGCGCAATCCTTGCATGAGCGTTCCGCTGTGCGGGTGTATGTTTGATGTTGTCAAAGCTGTATTTTTCCGAATTAATACAACACAAAATTTAATTGCCCGCTGCGTAAAGTCGACATTTATATTCGACATTTATGTCTTGACTCGTTGTTCTGTGTTCAGTGTTGAATCAAGGTGTCCGAGGTAATGTCTAGGGTTGTGTGCCAGTATTATTTGGTTGTGTGTATTCTGATAGCATGAACAGTCCAATCTTTCAGTTTACCCTACCTCACGGCTACGCGCCTTAAAGGAAATAGTTCACCTTCAACATGGTTTTGAACTGAAATAGCAGTTTTGTAGCCCCGTGTTGAGAAATCCTTATCTGGAACTTTTCTTGGCTGAAAATACTCCAGCCGAAGATATTTGACTTTTTGGCGAAGAAATACGGCGCATATATGATGTACCGTACCGTCTGAAAGTGCCAGCACTGCCATGGAGCATGCGCAGACCAATAACGCACACCATAAAATCAATAATTTACAACCTTCTGTCCCTGAATTGGTGCGATGTAGGACCATTTTTAAAAAGAAAAAAAAGAAACTGTATTAAAAAATATAATACAATCGTGTTCTGAACAAAAATCCGAAGGTGAACTATTTCCTTTAAGCCAGCAACAACTATATGCATGGTTCACCACCGTTGACCGGGCATTGCAAATGTCTTCCCCATCAGCAATAACGCTGTTTCGCGACGCTTTGAAATTGTTCTGGCATAAAACCCGTCCTCCCGATATGGAAGGATTGGTAGTAAGTTAAACTGCTCTTTTTATGTGAAAGAGGGGCCGGAAAATTAAGAAAGTGAAATCAAGGAAGTTCATGGGATTTGCGCCCTTCTAGGCCGGCTCTTCTGGGTATGGCGCCCCCTGGCAGTTGACCCCCCCCCCCCCCACACACACTTTTTAGAAGGTAGAGACGCCTCTGCCTACCAGACATCAAGGGTTGTGTTCTGTGGTGTTCAGTGTTAGTTTTCAAGTGTTCAGTGTTGAATCAAGGTGTCCGGGGTATTGTCTAGGGTTGTGTGCCAGTATTATTTGGTTGTGTGTTATTCTGATAGCATGCAAAGTCCAATCTTTTCAGTTTACCCTACCTCACGGCTTACGCACTCTATGCCAGCAGCAACAACAACAGTTTACCCTACCAAAGTCTTGAGTGTGTGTGGAATTGTGTTAAGAACAACACAAGTGCTAGTTTTCAAGTAAATTGTGAAAGTCTTCAGTGGTGTTCAGTGTTAGTTTTAAGAACAGTGTTCAGTGTTGAATCAGTTTTCACATAAAAAGAGCAGTTTAACTTACTACCAATCCTTCCATATCGGGAGGATGGGTTTTATGCCAGAACAATTTCAAAGCGTCGCGAAACAGCGTTATTAACAGTGATTAACAGTGATCAGTGTTGAATCAAGGTGTCCGGGGTAATGTCAGTTTACCCTACCAGACATTTGTTTAAGCGTGGAATTTGTGTTTCAAGTAAATTGTGAAAGCGTGGAATTTGTTTAGAACAACACGCTAGGGTTGTATGAAAAGTCCAAGCTTTCAGTTTACCCTACCAAACATTCAAAGCGTGGAATGTGTTAAGAACAACACAACAAGTGTTAATTTATCCTACCAGACATTTGTTTAAGCGTCCGAGGAGCCGCCCGAGGAGACACCGCCAGGTACTTAATTTCCCGGGCAACGCCGGGAACCCCAGCTAGTAAAATGATATAATTAAACTTCAATATCATCATTTATCTGAAAGGGGCAAATCACATTTGAAGAACCATTTTGGTAAAGTATAACTGGTTGTTACTGCTCAGTTGTCACTGGCTGAGTTGTCACTTCGTATGTTCTCGTTCAGGTGTCCTGGTTCAGTTTTTCTGATTCAGTTGTCACTGGTTCAGTTGTCCTTGTTCAGTTGTTCTGGTTCAGTTGTTCTGGTTCAGTTGTCCCTGGTTCAGTTGTTCTGGTTCAGTTGTCACTGGTTCAGTTGTCACTGGTTCAGTTGTTCTGGTGCAGTTGTCCTGGTTCAGTTGTCCTGGTTCAGTATTCCTGGTTCAGTTGTCCTGGTTCAGTTGTTCTCGTTCAGTTGTCCTGGTTCAGTTGTACTGGTGCAGTTGTTCTGGTTCAGTTGTCACTGGTTCAGTTGTCACTGGTTCGGTTGTCACTGGTTCAGTTGTCACTGGTTCAGTTGCCACTGGTTCAGTTGTTCTCGTTCAGTTGTTCTGGTTCAGTTGTTCTGGTTCAGTTGATCTGGTTCAGTTGTTCTGGTTCAGTTGTCACTGGTTCAGTTGTTCTGGTTCAGTTGTTCTGGTTCAGTTGTTCTGGTTCAGTTGTTCTGGTTCAGTTGCTCTGGTTCAGTTGTCACTAGTTCAGTTGTCACTGGTTCAGTTGTCACTGGTTCAGTTGTCACAGGTTCAGTTGTTCTCGTTCAGTTGTCCTCGTTCAGTTGTCGCTGGTTCAATTGCCACTGGTTCAGTTGTCACTGGTTCAGTTGTCACTGGTTCAGTTGTCACTGGTTCAGTTGTCACTGTATCAGTTGTCACTGGTACAGTTGTTCTGGTTCAGTTGTTCTGGTTCAGTTGTGACTGGTTCATTTGTTCTGGTTTAGTTGTCACTGGTTCAGTTGTCACTGGTTCAGTTGTTCTGGTTCAGTTGTTACTGGTTCAGTTGTCACTGGTTCAGTTGTCACGGGTTCAGTTGTTCTGGTTCAGTTGTCACTGGTTCAGTTGTCACTGGTTCAGTTGTTCTGGTTCAGTTGTCCCTGGTTCAGTTGTCACTGGTTCATTCATTGCAGCTCATATCCGAGCCGAGTCGTTGTAAAGTATGTAGCAAGGTTAGTGGAAAGCATGTGGTAAGGTAAGTGGAAAGTGTGTACCAATGATCATCATGGAAACATGTTATATAATACTAATACTCGACCATGAGATATTACAGTTTACGAAATTAATTACAAAATGGCATCACGCACTGCAGTTACTTTGATTGCATTGTTTAATTAAACCGGTAATATGGTCATACTCCACAATGTATGTTGATAACTAATTACATTTTTCCATATTTGCTTTGAAATACTTTCCGGATGAGTTTATAGAGCCTCAGTGTTTAACAGTTTCAAGCCGCACCAGAAAGCCCCGCGCATTGTGCGTCTCCTTTCCGCATCTCCTGCTTCCCGCATTCCTCTGGACCGGCTTACTGGCTTAGGCGGGGATGCCGCCAACTCGGCCGCCTGCCCTCAGCCCTGGTAAATATGTCTCATTAGTCCCGTGTCTTAGCGGTGCTTTTACGCGGCGATCTGGCTTATTTGGGCGGCTTTACAATCCCGGACGACATGTGGGGCAGTGGCCGCAACCCTTTTGGGTCGTGTTTCAGCGTCAATAGCACACCGTTAAGGAGATTTTGCTCCCTGAGCATACCCCAGACGTCGCATGGCTATCAGGATAGTGGACGAGGGGTAGCGGTGGACAGAGTTCAGTCCGTGCCCGGGCCGGCCGGGTTATTTCTCTAACGGAGAGAGACGGCAGCGAGACTGAATGGGACAGAGGACAGTGACAGTGTGGACGGTGGACAGTGGACAGAGGACGGTGTCTCCGGTCCTCCTCAGCTGCGGAGGAGACGGCGTGCGCAGTCGTCTCCCCGTGAAGTGGCCGCCCCACGAAGTTTCAGACTGCCGTCTCAGGCGGCGCCGCCTGTTGGGAGGCGCATTGTGCCGTCTTCATGGGAAAAGCTGCAGTGACTCACCCTGAATGAACCACACAGATTCCAAACTTAAGAAAAATATGCTTAAAGAAAATAAAGCAGATGCACAAACAGTATGCGATCCGTGCGACAAATTGTCACTGGGGAAAAATAACCCTTTTATACTTCCGCAATTTGTTGCTTGCCTGAGCTGCAATACTCTAATAAAATGTGCCATCACAATGCCTCGGGTACTAAATATAAACATTTCGCTCAGCTAGCTGCCATTTTGTTATCTGGTATAATCACAGTATTGTAGCTAGAAACTAAAACCCTTTACAAGCAAAACACAACTTTTGTGGATTTTCTTATTCGCAATTCTTGTCAATGTTTAAAAGCTGCTTACGACGAACCCTTCCACAACACTGGGCGTCAAAATAATTCCGAATGACGAGTTGCTCAGTCCATATTTGGCTAACCAGTGCTCTGACGTGGAGTGGCGACATGTATTGACACCGTCTGCTATATGACATGTCACCTATATTGTCTCGGACATGCCGTGTCCTACACTGCAGCGGGCGTGAGGCCACCCATGAGTCATGGCGCCGACCATGTACAATACGGCTAGCTTTGTCGCCGTTCGGCATGGTTCAAAGGGCGACGCCTGAGTGCGTCCCGCCGCCCCCTCGGCGCCAGGGTCCTCCCATTGAGGTGGCGCCCGATTGTGGAGACTTCGTTCAGCCCTCATTATCCATTGGCCGATACAGCAAATGGGGAAATAGGGTACCGCTGTCAAAAAAGAAGAAACTAGTTTGATTCTCACTGGCAGACGGACAAACCTTTCATTTCTCCACGCTCGTATAACCAACAGGGAAGAATGGCGCGGGAGGTGCGACGCTGCCACTTCGGGACGCCCCCGTGTGAAGCGACCTTAAAGGTTCGATGAACTCGGAACATTGGTAAATAGTGGCGGCCGCGCCGAGGCAAAGGACTGTGCAAATCGATGACATGCCTCATAAATATTTTGAAATGGTCATCTGAATCTGTCAAACTTCAAAGATTACGCCTCAAAGGAGTAAAAACGGTCATAACAGGCAAAGACAGTACAACTGCTTAACCTGCGACATACTGTGTGTGTGTGGGGGGGGGGGGCTATATTTTGCACTCCTCCCGTTATTTTGCAATTACTCCTAAGCGAACACCAGTATCGTCACCAATCTTGCAGTACCTTCTCTCACCTCAATTCCACACATGTTGGCAAAAGGAAACATATGAGGTTATCATAGGTCAAACGGGAATGACGTCAGAGTGACGCCATGTTTTTCGGTTTTTGTTCCAAAATAATGGTTTGCGGAGAACGCTGTCAAATGTGCGATGTTTGAGATAAACTCAATTGCCTTAAACTAAATTACTGACAATAGACCGGGATATCAAACTGCCTCTCGGATTTTTTAGTTTTTTTCAATAATTTTTTTGAGAAATCCAAATTTATTTATTTATTTTTTACAAAATTTTCAAAAAAAAAAAATCCGAATTATCCCAAAACCGGATTATGTGTGATCGAGACGTGTTCGGTGAATATGTGTACTAAATTTGAACTCGATATCTTCAACAATGACTGACCTATGACCTATAAATGACACAAATCTACCATCTCTCACAGCATTACTATGCATAAAAAATGCATTTCCGTTTTTGCTTTCTACTTCTATTTATATAGAACAAACAATGTAATAAGGTTATTTTGCGCGTTCTAGACGAAAAACAAACCCATAAACATGTGTTACAACGCCTAATGATCGTAATCTGCAGTTGGACCTCGTGACCTCGGATGACCTTGACCTGACCCAAGGTCATAAACAGCTTAGAAAGGTACTTAGAAGTGTCAGACACACGAATCATACCGATTTATCGACTGCTTATGCGTTTAATATCGCAATTTTTCGCGACAGTTCGGGCTAGATCCGGATGCACCAGCTTTCCGTACTAGTCTGAAGCGTGCAATATTGGCAGCACGACCCCGATGTGACTGATGTGACTCCGAGTGTCTTATCTGTACCGTGTTAGCTGCTTTAGTGACTATTAGCCCCATCTCTTGTTTTATCTGTATTGACGTGCCAGGTGAAAAGCCATCATTGATGTGGACTCTCGGTGAAAATATATCTGATCTGATCTGATCTGATCTGACAATTCCATCCATCGAGACCTTTTGACACGGTCAAACATTTTGTACTTGACCTGACCTGTGACGTCATATGTGACCCCGAGGTCAACAATATTATGTTTCCCTCAATAAAGTTCCCAGGGCTATCGAATGCCGTTTTGATTTTTACATTCGGTCCAGTAGTTCCGGAGATCCGAGGGGGGGGGGGGGGCAAAAAATAGCCCCCCCCCCCCCCCCCCCCAGTAAGTCGCGTTATGAAATATACCCCAGTAACTCGCGGGTTAACTCCTGAAGACGAACTGAATAGAACTGTTCACTATTCAGTACATTGCGGTTCACGAAGTACCGAACACATCTACAGGAAGCCGTGAGCCGAACCGAATCCTGGGTCAGGTCACGTGACACCCTCAGCCGGCTGACAGTGGACAGTAGCGGTACGTTTTGACAGTGGACAGTAGCGGTACGGGGGGGGGGGTCCCATACCCTTTTAAGTGTCCTCCGCCTAAATCAAGTCATAACAACTTATGGGGGCGGCCGCCGCCCCCCCCCCCCCCCCCCCCCCCCTGGAGGCCACGAGGGCCCTTTTGGCGCACGAGGGCCCTTTTCGGCGCGCGCAGCGCGCCGAAAAGGGCCGACGAGACCGCGCGAAGCGCGGTATCATAGGCTCTTTACTACACGAAGCGTGGTCTTTAGAGAGTTCAGAGGACTTCAGAGGCCCTTTAGGGTCACCAGGGCCCTCTCTGAAAGACCAGAGGGCCCCTTGGACGTTCAAAAGAGCTCTGTGCATGTCAGAGGGGACCCTGGCCAGACCGAAAGGGCCCCTGAGCGGGTCAGAGGGCCCCCTGAGCACGTCGAATGGGCCCCCTGAACACGTCAAATGGGCCCCTAGCCAGCACAGAGGGGCCCCTAGGCAGGTTGAGAGGCCCCTGAGGATGTCGACAGGGCGACAAAGCGGCCAGCGCAGTCCTTTGCCAGATCATAAGGGCCCCTGAGCAGGTTGGAGGGCCCCTGAACAGACCAGAGGGCCCCTGGGAAGTTAAGAGGGCCCCTGCGCAGGTCAGAGGGGCCCTGGCCAGACCGAAAGGGCCCCTAGGTGGGTCAGAAGGGCCCCTGAACCTGCCGAATGAGCCCCTAGCCAGCACGGAGGGGCCCCATGGCAGGTTGGAGGGCCCTCGGAGCATGTCGCAAGGCGACAAAGCAGCCAGTACAGTCCCTTGCTAGGTCGGAAGGGCCCCTTAGAAGGTTAACGGGCCCCTGGATAGACCAGAGGGCCCCTTGAAAGTTAAAAGGGCCCATGCGCAGGTCGAAGGGGCCCCTGACCGGACCGAAAGGACCCCTGGGCGGGTAAGAAGGGCCCTGAACATGCCGAAGTGGCCCCTGGCCAGCACGGAGGGGCTCCAGGGCAGGTCGGAGAGCTCTTGAGCATGTCGGCAGGGCGACAAATCAGTCAGCGCAGGGCGACCAGAAGAGTCGCTGGGCCGATCGGAGGGGCTCCTGGGCAAGTCAGAGGGGCCCCTGGCTAGACCGAAAGGGTCCCTGGGCCGGTCGGAAGGCCCCTTGAACATGCCGGATGAGTTTCTAGCCAGACTGGAGGGCCCCTGGGCAGGCCGGAGGGGCCCCTGAGCAGGGGTGGCGGATTGCGGGGGCAGGGTACCCAAAATTCCCCCCAGTCGAAAATCTTGGGGGGCAAAGGGTAATTTTGCCCCCCCCCCCATATTTTAGCCTGCTCAATCTGGGGGCAACATGACCCTTCCCCTCCCCAGGATTTTCATTTGAGGGGAGGGGGGATTTTGGGTACCCTGCGCCCCGCAATCCGCCGCCCCTGCCCCTGAGCATGTCGGCAGGGCAACAAAGCAGCCAGTGCAGTCCCTGGCCAGGTCGGAAGGACCTCTGAACAGGCCGAATCGGCCCCTTGACACACAAGAGGGGCTTCTTGGAAGGTCAGAGGAGTCTCTGGTGAGACCGGAAGGGTCAAAGCACGTAGAGATCCCAGATGAAGATTAAATACAAAGCGGACTTACTCCACAATAGTCCGCTTTGACCCTTCCGGTACATCTAGCCATCCCATGCAAACCAAACGAGCTATAGTACACTCGCAATCATTGAGAGCTATACGGTTAGGATCTGACAAAGCGGCACAGGACAGGGGTTTAAAGAAAATAACAGATCTGTTCATATCTAATGGATACCCACCTCAGCTTATTAAGCACATACAAAACGCAGCCAGGTATAAGCGAAAACAACCTCACGTCAAATACAACACCACTTTCGTTTCACTTCCTTACATTGACGAGACACTGACACGTAAGATCAACGCAGCAGCGAAGTCATCTGACCTCAACATCCGAGTGGCATGGAATAGTGGCCCGACACTTACCAAGAAACTTATACGATCTGCGCTAGAACCCCCATCCTGCCCAAGGGGAAACCGTAAATCGTGTAGCACTTGCGAAGCCGGGGTAAAAGGCAAATGTCACACTAAGTAGTGTACCAAATTACCTGTAGACTCTGTAAAGATACTTATGTGGGCAAAACAAGACGGATGCTAAGAACACGATTTATGGAGCACTTAGGCGATGCTAGGAATAAGAGAAAAGGTACCGACTTAGGCGATCATGTTTTAGTAGCACACCCCAACACACAGACAAAGAATGACGACTTTGAGATCAAAATCATACACACCTGTAAGGATGAGGCCAACCTAAGAATCACTGAATCAATTGAGATTAGAAATCAAAAGCCAGCTTTAAACAAGAATACGTCATCATGGCGCTTACTCCACCCTGTCCCATACTCATCAACCACATAGAGGTTTCTTTCTTAATAGTGTATACGTCTAAACCGTCGTTAGGGAGACATGATATTGCATCTGTGTATCAATTGAGTATGTTTGAATTATATAGATGCATGTATGAGTGCGTGTGTTTGTGTGTTTATGTATGCTCGTATGTCGTTATAGCCCGCAGATGTTTGGCTGCGGTATGTTCTTTAAATTTTAGGTTCCTTTAGAGTATGTTCGTAATATCGTTTTAACCCACAAATGTTTGGCTGCTGTATGTTTTTAAATTTTAAGTTCCTTTAGAGTGTTGTCACGTTCCGCCGTCACGTTCTGGTGTCTTTTCGATCGACCTGCTTATTCCGTCTTGGCTATTTTTCCGTGGCACATTTTGTTATTACTGTATCTGATGAAGTTCCGTGAACGAAATATCATATAATTCTTAACTTTGTTTTATCTTTTTGAAATATCAATGAGCATCAGGCTAATTATAATCTCTCTTTATATTATTACCATGCTCAGTCATAGCATCTAGTTTTTAAATACTCCACAATACGAATATTAAAAGCGGAGCTTTCGGGTATATTGTAACACCCTTCTTCAGAGTGCTACAATATACCCGAAAGATCCGATTTTATTTTTGTCTTGTAGAGTAAGCTCTCTTTGTATTATATATATATATATATATATATATATATATATATATATATATATCACCCACTCCACATCATGTCTTTTCGCTTCGCGGATCCCAGATGAGTCCCTGAACAGGTAGGAAGGGCGTAGAAAAGGTCAGAGGGCCCCTAGACGATCTGAAGGAACCTTGGGCCTTTCAACAGTAAGAATACAGTTGTACAGGGAATAAAACTCACAATTTTCGCGCCGCTCCGTGGCGCAATTGAACTACAAATTCAATTATATGCGGGTTAGGAAAAAATAGGCCAGTTTCTCGGTGAATTTATGTGCTATGTTGCTACTTTCCTATATTATTGGGCAAAATAGTTCACTTAAGCACTTTTCCCCCGAACTTTTAAACGCACAATATAGCAATTTTAGAGGTCCGCACCATACGCAATGCGACGCATTGATGAGAAAGCAACCCAGGGCATAACACTCAAATTGTTTGTTTGGGCAATTGGGCAATTTGTTTAAGAGTTCCAGGTCTTGAGCTTAAAAAAAAGATTCAAAGTTTGTATAGCTGATTCCAAATTCGTGTCGGTGGTTGCAAAGTTGATGTGGCAGTTTGCTAACTTCAGCTCCTAAGCGTTGGTATGGCCCATGCCATACCTGCCATAATGCATTTTCCAGCCTTGTAACGTGCTTTGTCATGCGATTTTTTTTGGGGGAGGGGGGCCCTTTCAACGCTCGGGAAGGGGCCCTTTCGAGGCGCCGCCCCCCTCCCCCTGGACGAAATCCTAGCTACGTGCCTGGACCTGACTACATTAATTACCATAGAACTTAATACTAAGGATGGGCATTCATTCACGTTAGGTCACCACTCCCCGCTAAAAAAAAAATGTATTGCAGGACAGCCCGCCACATGATGATTAGTAAAGGAGTATGCCTCGGGATCCACCGGACAGATAGCAGAGCTAGTAACATCCGGTGGTATTCCGAGGATGACTATATTAACGTGTTAGTGGGATACAAAATATGCATAATTTGCATAACTATTTGCATAACTATATAATGTAGACAAAATAAGGATGCAGAATGTAAGATAAACAAGGGAGTAGAAAAGAGGAGGAAAATTAAATCAGGATAGCTCAAGGTGGGTGGCAGCACAACAGGTTTGCTATTATTTTGCACATGTCCGACCAGTCCGAAACAAATTCCGAACTGGATGTCCTCCGCCCACGCCGCCTCGCGTTAATACGCACTTTCCCTCGCGGGGCGGCGCTCCCGCTGTGGCCCACCGACCGGGCGTGCGAAGGGCCGACCCACTGCACTGGTCCGGCACCCCGCACCCCCGGCCGGCCGACCGGCCACCGTAGAGTATACTGAGGGTCGGTCCCAAATATAAGTACTCTGGTACCGGGTCCCTGTGTACAATTAGGGTCTGTTCGTCACTGACGGCAGCCACACCCCGCTCTGCCACTACAGTTAGGGTCAGGGGCGGCGGATTGCGGAGGGCAGGGTACCCAAATTCCCCCCAGTCGAAAATCCTGGGGGGGAGAAATGTTAACTTTGCCCCCCCCCAGATTTTGGCAGGCTCACTATCTCACGTTTGCAGCTGTGTGACGTATACGTGTGATGTGTGACGTGTGACGTCACTAAATTCGCTATAATTCGATAACAAAAATCAACGAAATTTCTTCATTTTTGCACACAAGACGTAATAATGATTTATAAAAAAAGTACCCGAAGTTTCACGTTGATAGCGCTATTAGTTTTTTCAGCTATTGCGAAAATTCATCAGGGTTAAACGCCCTTCCCCAGTCAATGGCGGGATAAGTGGCGTAACTCACAGAATTGGGGGCAAAATCATATGTTTGCCCTCCCCCCCCCTCCCCCTCCCCAATTTCTTGAGTGGGGGAAGCTGCCCCCCCCCCCCCCTTATTCGCCACCACTGGTGGGGGGCAACTTGACCAAGAGGGTAGTCGATGTTCGTGACTGCAGGGGGTAGCCGTTCTTTTTTATGAGCAGCAAATATTATGCATGCGATAGCAGTGTATCATATTGCTTTGTGTCTCGTGCGGATTTCAAAAATGTTCTTGAACTAAAAATAGGCAGGATTTGCGAAGGGAGGGGGCTTGAAGAAAATGTGTCACAAAAGCTGCCCCTAAACTTAACTAAAAATGGTATTTACACAAAATGGACACCAACACAACTATTATTGCGCCGCGAAGCGGTGGCAAAATTTGAGGTTTTGAGCAGGCTGGATAAATTATTTTTGCTATTGGAACCAGGATGCAGCGTCAAAACGAGGAAATATGTCTGGAGCATAAGGTGGGGGTCAAAAGACATGTTGCCCCCCCCCCCCATTTAAGGCCAAAGGTGGGGCTATTGCCCCATGCCTCCCCCCCTGGGGCCGCCAGTGTGTACAGTGCAGTGCAGATGTTCTGTCTACTCCCTCGGCTCCCTCGGCACCACCTGTCTCCCTCGGCACCACCTGTCTGTCGGTACTGCACGCAGTAGAATCCAATACAATTATTATAGCCCTCGCCCCCGATATCGGGGGTGAGGGTATAAATAGTTTCATTGGATTCCACTGCGTGCGGCACCGACAGACGCGTTGGTTATGCCGAGGAAATGGACAGATCATGTGCACTGCACTGTACAGTGTATATTCGACCTTTTTGTACTGGAAAATAACTCTGAATGATTTGCGCCGCGTAGCGGCGCGGAATTTGTTGCTTTATTTTTCGTCTGGATAACAAGGCCCTCAAAAATGTGATTATTTTAATTTCATTCTTTCAAAAATTCAATTCAGCCCAAGGCCACCAATGCAGCCACTCAATGCGATTCTTCCACCGGAAAGATAGAAGGAATTTCGCCCCAGTGGCACAAAAATGTGATATTTTCGATTTTTTTCTTCAGAATTATAACAGCTTGGGTGCAGTTGCTTACCAGTTTCAAATAAGTTCAATGGATTTCCAACCATGAACCACACTATAAAAACAAGCCTAAACGGCGGACACTATGGTTTCGTTCGCGACTAAAAACGATAGTCAACAAACATCTTGACATCGAGGATTTATCAGGACGCACGTATGTAATATGCGTGCGTATGTTTATAAATATGTTTTTTTTGGTCTAAATTTTACACCATTTCGCACAAAATAGGTGGGTTTTCAGCAATTTGATGGGAACACCAGGGCATTGGTGCTTCGCCTCCCCCTCCTCCTGGATTCAAGGGTGCCAGTGGCGTATTTCCAAAATGTTGTTGAGCGGGGGGGGGGGGGGGGGGGAGGGGTAGGCAGGAGCGTCGCCGATAATTTTTGAGTGGGGGTCGGCTGAAATGACGAAAAAAATGTAGCCCCATTTTTACGCGTGTGTTTGCAGCACAGGAAATTGCCTTTGCAGCAATTTTTAATGTGGTTTTCATGTTATAGTAGATACTTGTTAT
>JAXIVJ010018267.1:0-2500 GCA_036785665.1 Chirona hameri | reverse complement strand
GTCTGTCTGTCTGTCTGTCTGTCTGTCTGGCTGTCTGGCTGTCTGGCTGTCTGGCTGTCTGGCTGTCTGGCTGTCTGGCTGTCTGGCTGTCTGGCTGTCTGGCTGTCTGGCTGTCTGGCTGTCTGGCTGTCTGGCTGTCTGGCTGTCTGGCTGTCTGGCTGTCTGGCTGTCTGCTGTCTGGCTGTCTGGCTGTCTGGCTGTCTGGCTGTCTGCTGTCTGGCTGTCTGGCTGTCTGGCTGTCTGGCTGTCTGGCTGTCTGGCTGTCGGGCTGTCTGGCTGTCTGGCTGTCTGGCTGTCTGGCTGTCTGGCTGTCTGGCTGTCTGGCTGTCTGGCTGTCTGGCTGTCTGGCTGTCTGGCTGTCTGGCTGTCTGGCTGTCTGGCTGTCTGGCTGTCTGGCTGTCTGGCTGTCTGGCTGTCTGGCTGTCTGGCTGTCTGGCTGTCTGGCTGTCTGGCTGTCTGGCTGTCTGGCTGTCTGGCTGTCTGGCTGTCTGGCTGTCTGGCTGTCTGGCTGTCTGGCTGTCTGGCTGTCTGGCTGTCTGGCTGTCTGGCTGTCTGGCTGTCTGGCTGTCTGGCTGTCTGGCTGTCTGGCTGTCTGGCTGTCTGGCTGTCTGGCTGTCTGGCTGTCTGGCTGTCTGGCTGTCTGGCTGTCTGGCTGTCTGGCTGTCTGGCTGTCTGCTGTCTGGCTGTCTGGCTGTCTGGCTGTCTGGCTGTCTGGCTGTCTGGCTGTCTGGCTGTCTGGCTGTCTGGCTGTCTGGCTGTCTGGCTGTCTGGCTGTCTGGCTGTCTGGCTGTCTGGCTGTCTGGCTGTCTGGCTGTCTGGCTGTCTGGCTGTCTGGCTGTCTGGCTGTCTGGCTGTCTGGCTGTCTGGCTGTCTGGCTGTCTGGCTGTCTGGCTGTCTGCTGTCTGGCTGTCTGCTGTCTGGCTGTCTGGCTGTCTGGCTGTCTGGCTGTCTGGCTGTCTGGCTGTCTGGCTGTCTGGCTGTCTGGCTGTCTGGCTGTCTGGCTGTCTGGCTGTCTGCTGTCTGGCTGTCTGGCTGTCTGGCTGTCTGGCTGTCTGGCTGTCTGGCTGTCTGGCTGTCTGGCTGTCTGGCTGTCTGGCTGTCTGGCTGTCTGGCTGTCTGGCTGTCTGGCTGTCTGGCTGTCTGGCTGTCTGGCTGTCTGTCTGTCTGTCTGTCTGTCTGTCTGTCTGTCTGTCTGTCTGTCTGTCTGTCTGTCTGTCTGTCTGTCTGTCTGTCTGTCTGTCTGTCTGTCTGTCTGTCTGTCTGTCTGTCTGTCTGTCTGTCTGTCTGTCTGTCTGTCTGTCTGTCTGTCTGTCTGTCTGTCTGTCTGTCTGTCTGTCTGTCTGTCTGTCTGTCTGTCTGTCTGTCTGTCTGTCTGTCTGTCTGTCTGTCTGTCTGTCTGTCTGTCTGTCTGTCTGTCTGTCTGTCTGTCTGTCTGTCTGTCTGTCCTGTCTGTCTGTCTGTCTGTCTGTCTGGCTGTCTGTCTGTCTGTCTGTCTGGCTGTCTGGCTGTCTGTCTGTCTGTCTGTCTGGCTGTCTGTCTGTCTGGCTGTCTGTCTGTCTGTCTGTCTGTCTGTCTGTCTGTCTGTCTGTCTGTCTGTCTGTCTGTCTGTCTGTCTGTCTGTCTGTCTGTCTGTCTGTCTGTCTGTCTGTCTGTCTGTCTGTCCTGTCTGTCTGTCTGTCTGTCTGTCTGTCTGTCTGTCTGTCTGTCTGTCTGTCTGTCTGTCTGTCTGTCTGTCTGTCTGTCTGTCTGTCTGTCTGTCTGTCTGTCTGTCTGTCTGTCTGTCTGTCTGTCTGTCCTGTCTGTCTGTCTGTCTGTCTGTCTGTCTGTCTGTCTGTCTGTCTGTCTGTCTGTCTGTCTGTCTGTCTGTCTGTCTGTCTGTCTGTCTGTCTGTCTGTCTGTCTGTCTGTCTGTCTGTCTGTCTGTCTGTCTGTCTGTCTGTCTGTCTGTCTGTCTGTCTGTCTGTCTGTCTGTCTGTCTGTCTGTCTGTCTGTCTGTCTGTCCTGTCTGTCTGTCTGTCTGTCTGTCTGTCTGTCTGTCCTGTCTGTCTGTCTGTCTGTCTGTCTGTCTGTCTGTCTGTCTGTCTGTCTGTCTGTCTGTCTGTCTGTCTGTCTGTCTGTCTGTCTGTCTGTCTGTCTGTCTGTCTGTCTGTCTGTCTGTCTGTCTGTCTGTCTGTCTGTCTGTCTGTCTGTCTGTCTGTCTGTCTGTCTGTCTGTCTGTCTGTCTGTCTGTCTGTCTGTCTGTCTGTCTGTCTGTCTGTCTGTCTGTCCTGTCTGTCTGTCTGTCTGTCTGTCTGTCTGTCTGTCTGTCTGTCTGTCTGTCTGTCTGTCTGTCTGTCTGTCTGTCTGTCTGTCTGTCTGTCTGTCTGTCTGTCTGTCTGTCTGTCTGTCTGTCTGTCTGTCTGTCTGTCTGTCTGTCTGTCTGTCTGTCTGTCTGTCTGTCTGTCTGTCTGTCTGTCTGTCTGTCTGTCTGTCTGTCTGTCTGTCTGTCTGTCTGTCTGTCT
>JAXIVJ010018266.1:17500-23764 GCA_036785665.1 Chirona hameri | reverse complement strand
CTGCGGCCTGTGACTGCGCCTGACTCTGTGACTGTGTCAGGCTGGGGGTCCGTCCAATGCGGCGGGCGGGGCTGGAAGTAAGGCAGATAGTGACTCGGAAGGACGGGTTGCCATGGGAACCAATGGACTGGCTGCTTCGGCCGCTGGGGAATACAGCCCAAGGCACGGCGCATGCATAGGCATCGCCCTCCGCAGTGAGTAGGCCATGGGCACCAAAACTGGGCCAATGCTATGTAAATTAATATTATTAGATTATGATGTTATTTTATTTAGTTAGATGGCCATAGGTTTTCGGGTGAAATACTCATTTTGCAGATAAAATTAATAATTCGCGGATGATTGTTTTTGTAACATAACATCCGTAATAATAATAAGAAACGACAATCAGTAAAAAATCGTAAAATAATTTTAGTAATAATTAAGAGCCGTCTTTGTATGCGGAGAGGAGGTATCCTCAGGCAGCTGTCGTGCGGAGGTATCCTCAGCAGTCCGTGCGGAGGGTATCCTCAGCAGTCGTGAGGAGGTATCCTCAGCAGTCCGTGCGGAGGTATCCTCAGCAGTCCGTGAGGAGGTATCCTCAGCAGTCCGTGCGGAGGTATCCTCAGCAGTCCGTGCGGAGGTATCCTCAGCAGTCCGTGCGGAGGTATCCCTCAGCAGTCCGTGCGGAGAGGTATCCTCAGCAGTCCGTGCGGAGGTATCCTCAAGCGGAGGTATCCTCATGCGGAGGTATCCCTCAGCAGTCCGTGCGGAGGTATCCTCAAGCGGAGGTATCCGCATGCGGAGGTATCCTCAGCAGTCCTTTTGCGTCCTGATGGTGCAGTATGCAAGTGAGTGACAATGGCGACATTTCGGCACAATGGCGACATTTCGTGTGCTTGATTGACATCAAAGTCATGTTTCTGCTACATGACTCACTGACTCTACCCCGCTGTCGCCAGGGTCAGTCTATAGAGAAGGCAGGGGTGGAGCCATGATTTTAATTTAGGGGGCCTGCAGGCCCAAGGGGCCTGCAGCCCCCTAAAAGTGGCAGGGGGCCTGCAGCCACCCTGGCAGTTTGGGCCACCTCAGGGGGCGCCGGCGTCGGGTCGTCAGCGCGATGAGTCGTTGAGCGGTGGGGGGGGGGGGGGGCGTAGTGTCAGGTCGTCAGAGCGAAACGTTTGTTGACCGGGGGGGGGGGGGTCCTCAGTGCGAAAAAAGTCGTTGACCAAAGGAGAGGAGTTTTGTTATTATCACCTAACTCGCGCCCGCGAAGAGGTATTCAGCCGAACACTGCCTGGGGGAAGATTCTGCTCCCTTCGTTATCTTCCGATCCAATGATCGCAGCGAGACACGCAAGGCGGAGCATTCGAAAGCTATCAATGAGACACATCTAATACTTACGCGAAATTGTCAAAATAAGGTCACATGTCAGGTGGTCATGGTCTGGTCCCCATAGGTCAAAATTGAGATATTTGAGTTTTTGGGCCGTACTCTCAATTACAAAGCCTTAGATTGCGACTATTATCGCACAAAGTGCTCTCAAAGGATATAATGCATATCCCGAATAATCAAAAGTGAAATTTTAAGCAAAGGCAAAGGTCAATTTCAGGGGTCACAAAAGGTTTACTATCGGCAAGAGGTCTACGAAAGCCATGCTACACATGTTGTATGGGTTTAGTTTTATACGTGGAATTCGATAGTAGCAGCCATTTGCTCAACCCAGACCCCATAGCATTGGCCCTCAGGTCAAGGTCAGGACCCATAAGGTAAAAATGTGAAATTGATTAATCTAAATAAAAAGGATGTTTCTAGACCAGTTGTGTCTCAGAAATATAGGGCGTGCATATATTTGGTCTGCATCTGGTCACTTATAAGCCAAAAAAACGTAACTTCAAAAAATGACGTCATGAGTTACCTAAACCTAGGAAGCCCATAAGACAGTCAAAAAGGTCAAAGTAAAAAAAATGACGTCATGAGTTCTCTAAACTTAGAGAGCCATAAGACAGGTCAAAAATAAAGATATTGCTTTCACATTTGGTGTGGGTTATCATCCATACTTTGTGCTCAAATATATATCTTCCGTTTTTTAATATCAACAATTGATTTTGGTGGATTTTGTCCCGACAAAATCAGTTTTTTTTTTGGGGGGGGTTAAAAACCCAGAAGTACGCAAATCCCAGATAGCAATTTTTGAAGAGAACGTCATTCCTTTCTTTTGACGTTTTTGTATTAGCAAATTTGCATGAAAACTCGAATGTTGTACGATGTTTCAAACATTTATCGTTTTTCACCAACAATGGCAAGCCATGACGTCAATAAAACGTCATTATTTCCCAAAGAACAACATCGGTTTCATTTAAATTTGGTAACAAGACTATGTCGCATATATATTGGAATGGCTGTAATGAGCATCATTTGTGATTATGTGTTTACAAGTTATATTGAAATAGCCTGTGCTCATGATAATGTCTATAGAAGACTATGTCCATAGAATTGATGCAGCATAAGGTACTGAAAGTTTCGCTTCGAAATACTTATCATAGTGTTCAAGTTATTGAGAAAAATCCGGGAGGTGGGACAGATTTTGCCCCCCCCCCCCTGCTGGGCTTGGACTAAGTTATCATTTCTTACAGCCAATGCAGGAACGCGCGGGGGCATACTTGTATTAAATTTCCCCCTCCCCATGTTCCTGTGGGAGGGGGACAATTTGCCACTAAATGCCCCTGGATCCGTCAGTGGCCATGGTCATGAGGTGCGGGCAAGGTCGTGGAAAAATTGCAGTGTCGCGCCAAAAATAACTCATTATTGTAACACACCCAAACCATTTTGACAGTGCTATGATTTTGGGGGGCGCCCTCCATGGGTTTTGAGGACGCCCTCCATGGGTTTGGGGGCGTCCTCCGTGGGTTTGGGGGCGCCTTCCCATGAGTTTGGGGTGCCCTCCTCAGATTTGGGGTGCACCTCAGATTTGGGTGCAAATTTGGGCCAATATCGGAGATACTTTGAATTACGTATTTGAATACGAATACGAATACGTTGCTGTTCTTCATGGGACGTTTCTTATTCGACGTATGTAATTGTACAATGTATGTACATATGTACATGCACAGTACAAATATCTTTGAAGGTAAACAGATTAATGTATTAACTTCGGCTTCCGTGAACTTTTCCATTATTTTTTCCGGATTTTTGTATTTTTCGCATTTGACTTTTCGCGCTTTTTGACTTTTGGCGTTTTTACTTTTCGCATTTGACTTTTTGCGTTTTTGACTTTTTGCGTTTTGACTTTTTGCATTTGACTTTTTGTCCTTTTGACTTTTTGCCGTTTTTGACTATTTGCATTTGACTTTTAGCTGATTTGACTTTTTGTCCTTAGACTTTTAGCCTGATTTGACTTTTTGTCCTTTGACTTTTTCACATTTGACTTTTTGTCCTTTTACTTTTTCACATTTGACCTTTTTGTCTTTTGACTTTTTGACATTTGACTTTTTGTACTGGAATCACTTTTGCCAGCTGCACTACCGGGTTCGTTGCAACACTCGGCCTTGAATGACCGCACGCGGTCGGTCAATGTTTTACAACTGATCCGTGTGGCCTGGCTCAACGCTTGGCCCGGGCCTCTTTGTCGAGGACTTTCGTGGACGTCATATACACCGCATGCCGACGCCGTAGATACGCACTAAATATAGGCCGATTGTACACACTGTCCCTTTGATTTGTTGATCACACCGGCTGAGGCACGCTCGATACAGGGAGTCAAAACCAAATATCTGTTCAGATATCATGTTGTCAATTCTGAAGGAAACATCAAAGCAGGGCACATATCAGTAGGTAGGTACAATACAGGATTCCCCATGTAACTACGATTACAACCTATGGCGCCTTTTAGCCTCAACCATGTAAAACGAATATGATGGATGTGATGCATTCATCAAATATAAAAGATTAACATGATGTAACCACTACTATATGCAAAATAAGGATTCGTCTGCTTTCGTCAAGTAACGATCACCTTTAGCATTACCTAAAGTGTTTTTTTGCTCTAAGACGCATACTAACACGCGCCCTGGAGGGGCCTTCGATAATTGCACGCCCTGGAGAGGGGGGCGGATTTCGCCCCCCTCGAAAACACGCAACGTAGCGACAAACGGAAAACGGCGTGGATAGCTCGAGACAAGCTCTATGGAAAGTATTATCGTCTTCTTTTAGGTCAGGTTAAAATTGAGGTCACCAGAAGTCATCAAAGGTCATATTTTCCAGTTTTAACCCTGTTCCCTGCGGGGAGCAGATTCTGCCCCTCCCGGTGGTTTTTCACTTGACACTTCTAAACAGTTAGGACCTAGCGTCCTGAAACTTTGTGACTTTTCCCAAAATTGAATGGCGCGTGTTGTGTCAAAATTGTGAGAGAAAAAAAATCGTCCAGCAGTAGGCGGTTCTAGGCTCCTGTTTTGGGGAGGGTGTTACGAATGCGGTTTTTGCGGCGCATACTTCCTTCGTGGTTTTGCAGTGCATATACATGTGTCAGAACAACGCCCATGCAAATATGCATCATATTATACTGGGATTGTACATTATTTTTTGGGGCAGAGGCGCACTCAGGATAAAAAATGGAAGCAATAACCCACCCCTCAAATTAGGTCCAACTTCAAATTAGTAAGATGATAAAAGCGTTACGCGCATGGTGGCCCCATGTTTTTTGCCTGGATCCCGCCTATGGCGCAATTATATTAATTTAACAAATTACAGCATATAATTTCCACATGTGACGTTCATTGTCGTACCAAACAATCACGAACAGCACATATTTTGTTTTCAGAAAATCCCCCCATTTTACATTCCTGAATACGCCTATGATTTTTGACAACAAAAACACAAAAAAACGGATCCAAAAAGAGAGATCTTGTCATGACGATTCGAAATGACGTTTTCCCATCGACATCGGACCGAGTGGTTCTCGAGATCTCTGGGGGGGTGGGCAAGAATCTACCCCTCCCCCCCCCCCCCCGCAGGTAGAATCTACCCCTCCCCCCCCCCCCCCGCAGGTTGACGTAACTCTGGCCGCCCGCAGAGAATAGGGTTCAGACTTCGCTTCGAACACCCCCAAATATCTCGGGAACTATGATAGGTAGCAACAAACTGAAGAAAAAAATGGAAAGCTCTTGACAAATGCAATCACCATTGGTGTCCTCAGATCAATAGTTTAGGCTCCCGAGGTCATCAAATGTCAAAAAGGTTATTTTTTGGCAAGACTGTTTGTCGCAAATAGCTCTTTACCTAATAAAGATAAAGCAATACGTTTGATGCCATCGTGTTTGTCTTGTCACGGCACTTCGAATCATATTGATGTTGATCAGGTTAGGTCAACTGAGGAATTGGACCTCATGTCAAGGTCAAGTGGTAACCCATGTAGGTCATGTTGCTTATTGAGAGACGTGTCTCGACGAGACAAACACATTGGTACCATTTTCACTCATCTATCTTCATTATGTCGATAGTTATTGACAAAACAGTGTTGGCGGTCACGTAATTGACCCGAACTTAAGTCACCGATGTTAAAAATCCGAGATAAACAAATTGTAGGTATCTATGATTTTATGAAGTCCTGCAAGTTTGAAACCGATCGGCCTAAAACTGTGGCTGCGGTACTACTGCAAACGTTTTGGAGGTGGGGTCATCACGTGACCTGGTCTGGTGACCTGAGCTGAGATGACCTGAGGTCAAGAATGTGAATAGTTGATTTCCTAACAGATGTGCAAAACGGCGGCGCTGCGCGCTGGAGTTTCTGCGCTATCTTTGAATTACCGGAGGGGGTGGACGGATTTCGCCCCCCCCCCCCCCCCCTCCCTCCAGGGCGCGTGCTAATGACATTCGTGATCGCATTTGGACCAGGGACTTGCCAGTCATAAAGGTGTTTCTCGCGTAATGACTGTTGTATAGATGGGGCATTCCACGAGAAATCGACCAAAGGGGTGGCGCCCTCATGTCACCGATTTTGACCAAAATTGGTATATAGGGTAATATGGGGAGCTGAAACTAGACTTTAGACTAGACAGACAGCCGACACAAGACAGGACACAAGACACAAGACAGGACACCAGAGTCCCCCTTTTAGACTAGACAGACAGCTGACACAAGACACAAGACAGGACACAAGACACAAGACAGGATAGCAGAGTCCCCCTTTTAGACTAGACAGACAGCTGACACAAGACACAAGACAGGATACAAGACACGAAACAGGACACCAGTCATTTTTTTGGTATGGTGTTAACGTGTTTGTCGTGA